>OMKL01086844.1:0-11999 GCA_900302295.1 Parasudis fraserbrunneri | reverse complement strand
CCCAATGTAATAAAAGTACTGTCATCATCATCATCCAATTCAAAGACACACAGATTGCTCAAAACCGTTATGTGCCATACAGCTATCGCCGCATGGTGCATATCATCCAACATGAAAGGGATGTCAGAATCTGAGAAAATAAATTTCCCCTTCCACCTGTCATATCCCAACTGCTGCAGCAGAGAAGCATGTGACGTTTTCATTAATAGTCCCTCACCCACCGAGACATTCTGGTAATGAGCGTCCCACCGTGGTGTCGGGGGAATAAGGGACGGACATCAAGAGAGACCTGCGTACTGTGACGGCTTGGGGAGGAAAGCCTCTTTACTCAGTTTAATTGGAGTCATTAATTAAGAGCTGGGTGGAAGGATAAATCACTTGGAGGAGGCTTGGGCCGGTATGAACCTGGTTATTATGAGACCCGGGATGAGGGGTTGGTGGGAGGGACTCTTCTCTCCAAGACCAGACTCTGGATTCACAATTATTATTCATTTATATGAGGGGGGGTCAAATTCCTAATGTTATCAGAAATTCATAATTTATTTAATTTATAGGGAAGTCATAGTTAGGAGAGAAGCTGAAAGCTGCAACACCCAACACCTCAAAACCTCTGATTTGAAGCATTAATATTCTTACATACTTACTAAAAATAAGAAATGGTTTCCATTATATGTTGGATTTTATGTTGAATTTTGTCCTTGACTAGGTGGCTATAACCAGTCAGTGTGTGGTCTATAGTCTTACCTGAGAGTTGAGGATCTCTGAGCGGAGGCTGCTGTTTCCTCCCCACCTGCTTGAATTGGACCACCCCCAGGACCACGTTCCTCAGCTTGCCCCACAGGAAGTAGCCTCCCCTGGTACTGGAGGGCCACGTGCTCTCCAAAACCGCCTGGAGCAAGACAATTGAACTGGTCAGCGATCGCATCTTCTGTCTCCGATAGATGAGGTTGATCTCTTATTATAAAAAGGTGCATAAATGGCACTCACCTTGTTGTAGTAGCCATAGGTGATGGCGTTGGGGTGAACCCCAGCTTTCTTCATTTCGAACAACACTCTGACAGCCAGGACAGGCTGGCCATACTGGCCACACAACTGCATCAACACACGGTAGCACACCTTGGATAGAAAACAAAACAAAACAGAAAAGTACATTATCTAAATATGCTGACTATGATCAATACCGAATGCATGGCATATCCATTTCAACATGTTCTTCAGTGAATGTGTCTGTTTGTGTGGTTTCTTACCTCATCTGGAGCCTGCAGCTTTTTGTCTTGCATTTGCCTCAGCACATCATAGGCCATGCGGAGAGCCCGCACCTTGGAGTGGCAGGTACTGACATAAGCTGGGAGGCAAATGAACCACAGGCCATAGCAGTGGCGCAGCAGACATTTGGACCACATCTGAGGCATGGATGAGTAGGTTTTGGCCATCCTCTGAGCTGATTTGATCTCCTGGAATTAAGAAAAAAGGAAAAGAAAAAAGACCAAACGTTGAGATGACTCGTTTTCCCTCAGCTAATAGATGAAGCCCTGAGGCTACAGTGAAAGCAGTGGGATTCTCTAAGCTTTTCTCAAGAGTCCGACTCTTTGATTGTGTGTCTGACCTGTTTGGAGCGTCTGAAGATTGCTGTGGGGCTGGCTGGGCTGCTGTGGCGTGGGGCCATGCTGGCTGAAGGAGGGTTTGGCCCCTCCAGCGGTTCCAGAAGATCGGTATTCAACACAGGGAAGCCAGAGTAGCTGCAAAAAGAGACGCACATCTTCAAACACTCTGACATACCAAAATAAACATCAAACGAAGTTTAGCCCACACAAACATGGGGGCCAAAATGTTAGGGGTGGGGGAAGAAATCGACCACTACAAACATGCAGACCTCCATCGTACGCTATGTTAAGAGACCAAAGAAGTGGAGCAACAACCTCCAGTAGCAAACATGCCGGTGAAACAGCGTTTTCTAAATGTCCAGCCAACTCTGAATGGGCGAAGACAACAACAGTCAACAGACAAATAACTCAGTCCATAGCCTATTTAATTTCAATAGATCTGCACCCCTACAGCGTCGTTGATAATGAAGATTTTTTATATATGAGCCACACAGTTGAGCCCAGGTATAAGATCATCCCATCTGCTTTTTACTGAGAAAGTGGTGCCATGCCAAGAGACCAAGGAAAAGGTGTTGAGAAAAGCAACAAGCGTAGCACTTACATGTGATCAGTCACCTTCACTACTCCCTATCTTACCAATGACTGGCAGCTCGAGTAAAAGTAACACAGGTGCAGACGTGAATTAAATGTTTGTCGCACATGAATGTCAGTTCACAACTAACATTACCGACCTAGTAATATACCGATAACGAATGACTGGATTCTTCCACTGCATGCCCTTGAGCAGACACAGACCCCACAAGCTGAAGATAAATATGGCTACAACATGGAACAGTGCGTTTGAGATGGTAGGCAAGGTTTACATAATGTTTTTCTTTGAGACTTATTAAACTGTCTACCGCTGTCAAATGGGAAAAGTAACTCAAAACAGCAATCTAGAGTCAAGTCTATGTAGCCTATGTACTGAATCAAAAATGTATTATGAATCGAAAATCGAATCGTGACCCCAAGAATCGAAATTGAAGTTGAACCAATGATTCCCACCCCTACAATATATGCATAGTAAGTTGGCTTTAGTACCCCTAGAAGCTTGAGCACTGGCATGAAATCCAAAAGCTGATGTGTTCCAGCTCAAAATAATTACAAAGCCCTATAGCAGTGACAAATTCTCCAACAATAGAGGCAATTTAAGCTCAAGTCTCCCTGGGGAGCTGCATTGTGTGCTCCCATCACCTCAGGCACTGTATTGTGCTCTGCAAATATGTGTATATGCGTGTGTGTGTGTGTGTGTGCAAGAAAGACAGAGGGAGAGGGAGAGAGAAAGAGTGCAAAAAGCATTACAAAGTTTGTCTGGGCCATGGCTAGGAGATGTTCAGGTCAATACATATAGGACAACAGAGTCTGTCACAACATTGCAGCTCTACCAAGGAGCTTGAACCATGAAAGGCTTCAGAGGAAATAAAAATCCAGTACCACTTGGAGAACAATGGGAACAAAACATTACTGTTAAAAGCCATTATAACAGGCCAGTACCTATAGCACAGTGGATGCTCCTCTCCCTGAGGCAGTGGTGGCAGCTCTGGAGGGTTGATGTACACTGTGTGCTCGCTGCGGTGGGATTCATCCAGTTCAATCATTCTGGTGTCCTCTGGCCGTTCACTGTCCATCTGGGAGGGAGACAGACACACACATTCATCATTGATCCGTCCCCTGACCTGCCTTTCAACACAAAGCCCACAGTTTGGAGAGTTGCTGTCTTTGAACCCTGCTGGCCGGGGAGCAGCTGTGCACATATGGAGCTCACTAACAGCACAGCGTGCAGATATGAGACCTCTGACTTCAGATCAGATCAGACATGAGGGTCATGCAGACAAACAGATGTCTGTAATGAGTCCATCCATATCAGGATCATGGCCTGTAGCTCCATTACATTTATCTGAACAGCAGTGCCAAAAAGGAGGTTTGATCCTGCGAATCCGCCCCTCCCCCTCCCCCTCCAAGACTGAATTAATCCAGCCTGAAGTGACCTGGACATAATTCCACGAAGTCACAATGCTCTAGGGACATGAGACCATTTCAACATACAGCTCTGCCAGCACACTAGCCTTTGCAGTGAACTTACACGCTTCCTTTATTTAACCACATCACAATGAGTGAGTCATTATCCGGGAGCACTTCAGCGAAGGCCACTGCCTGCCTGGGTGTCGTGCTGATGAAAATAGCAGCAATAGGACCTCTCACTAAAGGAGAATCTCAAGGTGAAGTCCATAATACTGGACATAATATGGACATAATTATACTGTATAGTTGAACCCTTCAGATGGAAATCTTTGAAAAGCCAATCACACTCAACAGTTATGTGGCCATTTTATGACATTTGGAATGTACATGTGACACCTCACCCAAAAGTACACAACATCTCCCGTCTACACATCGCTCAAACTTACAATCTTTAGATAACGAGATTTGATATTACTCATCTCAGAACCGAAAATGGTCTCATACAGTTCTTCATCTGAAGGATTCACTGGAAGATCATAATAGTGTTACTTTGATATAAGGCCGTCAACAAATATTCTCTATTCTATCAAATATTTGAATTGTAAAAAACAAAACAAAAAAAACAACCCAAAACAGACATTCGATTGTGAAAATTAATATTCGATTGTGAAACAAACAAAAAAAGCAGTGTAGCTGACATATGTTTTACTATGTGCTTCTGTATGCGAGGTACTGTCCCTCTTGAGTTGCTGCAGGGCAGGAAATGTTGGCAGACTTCTATCGTACATGAGTGTTGAACGTGAGTGTGAAAACAATAACAAAAAGAACAAGCTGTTGTTGCTGGACATGCTATAATGTCTCTCATCCCATTTATATTGTTTTCTCACTAAGTTTACACAGTTAGGAGAACCCAGGACACCCAGTTACAGCAGCAACTACCGCGGCTGTCTTCCCCTCGACGTCTTGCGTGGGTCATTGCGCTGAATGCGCTCACTTTCATTTCTTAGCGGATTGAAAATGAAATGTAGGTCAGAGCTGAAAAGAGCCAATAATTCAACAACTGTGTGGCAATGATGGCTGAATTCAGAACCCAACTTACACAAACCCACAGAGAGAGTGATTTGCACACCAAAGAATCTAAAAAGCCCCGTTTGGAAATATTTCTGATTTTGGTCAATTCAGTTTTACAAGTGTCTCTGCAGTGTAAATCAGGCAGGCGTGTTGTATCTTTGTAGCTAGCTGACATTATGCACTAGCAAGCATTGTTGTGATAATGAGGAGCAGTGTTAACTCATGGATGATCGCTGTGTGTAACGTCAGCCTATGTTGTGCGGGTGTCTGGTAGAGGGACTCTGCGTTTAATTGGGACTCAGCTTTTAAATGAAGTTTTATGGTATTCAGTATGATGTATGGTATGTCAAATAGATATTCGAAATAGTTCAAACCTTTTTAGAAGGAATTATTTAACATAATTTTTTGGAACATTTTGACAGCCCTACTTTGATACAAGGTCACTTGGGTTCCTTGAATCAGTTTCAGATTTAGTTATGACTTGGCGAGTCATACAGAAAACGTTGATATCAGTGTATGCCTGAGAGGGAGCAGTTGAATAGCTCTCTAGTGCTGCAGTGGTACAGGTTATGTTCCACTCAGTCAAGTAGATGATTCAGTCAACGGGCTCTCATTGACCTTTATGCCCTCTGTTCTATTTGGCTTTTTGGCGTTTCTCCTGCTGTCTTTCCTCTTTAAACGGAAGAGGTCTTTCTCAATCATTCTCTCATTGTCAAACTCAGCACCGCTGGAGTCGAGTGAATCAAAGCTTCAACTTCTCCATTAAAACCGCAATGGCAATTCATACAAGAGCACTACCGGTCCGTGGGATAGCAGTGTCACTTCCAGATTGAGCAACTTCATTAACACTGAGTCCTCCTGGGAGGAATGTTTTTCTTTGTCATTCTTCCTGTCATTCTTACATGTGTCTGCAAGTTGGGTTCCCAAACGCTGTGACATTTTCATTTCCCAAATGCATAGCTGTGTAAGTGAAAATGGGTAGCTTGTCCAGACAGACACTACAAGTCAGCAGACATAACAGACATAACAGTTCAACATGACTCTGACACAACAATGAACTTGAATTGTTGCCCTCATTTTTGTCTTTACCATTTATTCTTCAACATATTTTTACAATGTTATTGTCATATTTTGGTGGACAAGGAGTAAATGTACAAATGAAATCTGGGATGCCAAGCACAGATAATTCATTTCAGTGTCCCAGAGTCATCTCAAGAGACTACAGTAACTCTGCACAGCCTCTCTGTGCAGTTCACTCTAATGGCACTTGATTCAATAATGCACTCTAAGATTGCTAACACACAGGGACAGCTTATGCTCATCCTAGCCTAGAAGAGCTTTCATGCTATCTCAGCGTCACTGTCTTTTCCCATTATTTATTAATAATGCCCACACATACACAAACAACCCACCAGTGAAGCTGAGTCACAGTCCAAGGACAAAGAAAGAGCTTTTCCATAGGGCTGTAGATTATAATGTATTGATAACACTAATAGTACTGTGTTAGCCCGGAAATAAGACGACTGATTATAAGATGACCCCTGCTTTTTCAATACTCTTTTTTCAAATCTTGTTTTTGTTAAGAAAATAAGTATTGCCTATCTGACCAGAATGTACCAGTTTACTAACACATTGAATAAAATAAGGTAGGTATATATTTACATATTTTAAATGAAATTGTCTAGTTTACATAAGATACAAATTCCATTTATTTAATTAATTAAAAGTTTTATTAAACAGTAGCCTACTGGTAGGCCTATTTCTAAGATTTATATCTTAAAGTGAAAAATGGAGCCATAGGTTATATCTCAATTAGACTTTGCATCATTAATCACCATGATCTTAAAATTGGAATTGTAACTCCTCAACAGTCCTGACCTTGGTTAACCTGGCCTATTTTCAACCCTCTGAAACCTACTGATGAGCCAGTGGCTCATCCGACATTAACATCACTGTCTTTTGAAGAATGTCATAGTTTTTAAGCTGGCATGTAGCCATGAAACTAGAGATTGTAAGGAATCCATTGATATCAAGCATATTCAAACTAGCTTACAGGGAAAGGGGCTAAATATCACTCAAAAGTTGAACTTTCTTACCTGCGACACCTCCAATCTCTACTCTGCAAATATAAAATGACCTCCCTTTTTCAAGTATAATATGCAGCAAAATTATATTCAAGCCAATATGTAATAATGTCCAGCATATTGCTCCTTAAAAGTTGCACTATTTAAGATTTACAATCATTTGAAATGAAGACCGTTTAGACTCAACCATGTAGAATTACGTGAAATAAGCACACAAGTAAGTGTTTGAGTCTACATGGTTCTCATTCTGTCATGCCAAAAATGAGAAGTGTGTAGACTCTAAATTATGTTATTTCACATAATTGTACATGGTTGAGTCTACATGGTCCTCATTTCAAATGATCAAACAATGTTAGATAGTGCACCTTAAACAATACATTTGAGATACTAACTCTAAAACACAAGAGGTTCAAGTCTCAGGATCTGGGAGCTTACCTTGCCTCCACCGGTGAAAAGCTGCCAAGTATGAGACCAAGATGACAGGTAGGCCAAACAGCGGAAAGAGAGAATTTGTGGCAGAGAGCCAAAGAAATAATGAAAACAAAAGTAATAGAAAAAAAGAGATAGAGACAAGAAAAGAAAAGAAACACGAGGAGGAATTAGTGATTAGGAAAGCTTAGTGCCAGTGTTAATGAGAGGCTCTAGGGAGATGTTGAAGCGTTAATTGCACTTTGGTTATTTCTATTTGTTCCTCAGAGCTGCTTATTAGTTCTGCCAATAGCATTAAATAAAGCAGCACATTAATAGGGCATCTTAATGGAGAGGCTGACATGAGGTAAATCCTTCCTCTGACTCATGCTCAGAGATGTTCAATCAAAGAAACATTCTTGTTGACATATAGTTCCAGAGAACAATGACTAAAATGACGAATTCCGTTTTGCACAATTGTTTCTGCCACAGAAGAAATACTGTCAGCAATATACAGAATGAGTAACAAATCTCACCTTATCAACACATTCATCGAAGAAAGCCAGGCTAGCATCTTTGTCGCTGACAAAAGAACACTCCTCTATGAAACGGATGAACATTTGAGTCTTGGTCATCAGGGAGTAGAACTTCTGATGGGAACGATCTCGGCTCTTCAAGAATCCTATGAAAAGATGACAAAACAACCATATGGAAAGAGCCATTTATGAACATGACAGGCAGACTATCGTACAGTAATCGGCTGCAGTGGTGGGTGGTGATTAGATCATCTGTAATTCACTTGCGATAAGACAGGCTGCTACGACAAGATGCTGTTGTAGTCAAGGTCGACACGCAGAGCATAACCCACACTACAGAACATTAATACTCTGGTAAGAAACGAGTTGCTCTCAGGTTCACAGCTTACATAAGAGCTCACAGATGTGCGTAGGAGATTGTGCTATTAATCATGGTCGTTTGTCGGGCATGTCATCCATACCTAATTTCCACTGAGGCTTAAACTATACCGGGTATCATTTCAGGGGTGATTTAGGCCAAACACTCAATAGCCTGCCTCCAGACATTCACTCCCTGACCTACTACATAGCTAAATCACATGACAGTGACGCAAATAACAACCTGTCAGCATATTACATGATCACATGGAACAGGACACTCTCTGGGTGTGATGAAGAGGCTGACCTTGGAGGTCGAAGAGGGAGCTGGCGTCGGTGGTCTTCTCAGAAGGGGCCTGGGTGATGGGCAGCAGGTAGGAGCGGTAGCCCCGCAAGATGGCTGCCATGAAGCGCAAGAAGGCCTCCTGGATCTCCAGCTCCAGAGTGTGGAGGCTCTTCCCCCCGTTGAGCTCACTGTCAGTCACCGTCTGATCCATCTGGCCGTCCTCACGGCTCAGCTGACCACCTGGGTGCACACAGGATAAACATGCATAATGTCGGTTATAGTGAGTTACCTGACAACATGGTTAACAAGAGCCTGTAAGTGATACAGAGTCTTAACACATACAGCTCAAACTCACAAATTGCTCAGTGGGAGACTCCCATTGCTCAATACCGACTCCACTAACAGAGGAGCACATTTTAGCCATCAAAGGGATGCAGAGAGATTGTCACAAAGGTTTCTGGGTAAATAGATTTGTTTCCCATAAAACAGCTCGATAGCATTGTGAGACTTCCTTATTGAAACCAGTACATCATAAACCGTTATTTGGAAAGCAAACAATGCTAGCAAGCAATGTTTTGGTTTACTGAAGTGCCATTACATAATGTTTTCCCCCAAGATTTTGATATGTGCCTGGAACAGAAAACTAACTAAAATTAAATAAAATGAAATGTGAAGATATTCCTCAAAGCTTCACAGTAAATGCTGACTTTAGTACTGAAATACAATACTACCTTATTTGCCCTAAAAAGTAAAGAGATTAAAATTAAATTATATATCTAAGGTGAAACAGTATCTGTTTGGACTCACCCTCAACAAGCTGCTGATAGAGTCTCCCCAGGGTATTCAGGAGATGTTTGCAGGCCCTCCTGGGCAAGATCTTCCATGTCAGGGCCCTCTTGTCCTCCTTACTGCAAACACAGCAGCATATGTTTATCATTATAGAGGAGGACAGTCCGAGCAACGTCAGTAAAGAGATGTGGGGAGGGAGACAGACTTGCTGACACCAGCCCTGACAACTTAATCTCCCCACAATATATGTATTACATTCATGTGGGAGAACAGCCGTGCCCCCAATGCTCTCTTTTAATCCAATTTGAATATTTCACATTCCGGTCCCCCACATTGCATAAGAGAGGCTCACGTTGATATGCGAAAGCGATAACCTTATGTAGTGTTAAAGCCAATTTATCCTGGGAAAACCTATTTAAGGTATGAGAGGATGATTCCCTGGAGGTCAACGGTTAAGGGGAACCATCAGTCACACAGCGGTTTGCGGTTCAGGATTCACTCACTGGGAGATGGTGTTGGTGTCCAGGTCCACACAGCTGATGTCAGCGGGGGGCACATACAGGTCAAAGTAGCGCGAGTCCACGCCCACGATGAACGGGCATGGTGCACTGAGCACGTCAGCCAGGGCCAGTGGGCATAGAGGGATGTAAGGACACGGCCAGTGGAAAGGGAAGATCATCTGTGGGGGTGGAGAGACAGGTCCGTCAGTATAATACTCCAGACCACGGTACGCAATTAACTTTCTCGTAAAACCAGCCACAGTGGCTGCAGGACTCAAATGTTCATCAGCCATTATGAAGCAACCACAGTAATTTTTTAAGTAGAACAGACAAACTGTACGCATTATTTAACTGTTACCTGCCAAAGTGGCTATTAAGCGATTTACCAGCCACAGCCAAAATGTACAAAGATTTGGCTGGTGGCTGGTGCTAATTTTAAGGCTTATCTAATACCGAAAAGAACAGTACATACTGTATAGGATGCATGAAAGCAGCAGGTGTAAATGAGATGGAGAAGAGAAACTCACAGAAACAAGGGCCTCTGTGACGCTGGTCAGCACAGCTGGACGCAGGGAGTGGACCAGGATCTTATGCTCTGTGACGGCCAGCACCAACAGAGTGGCCGCGTTCTTAGGACCCAGATTCAGCAGCAGAGTGGACAGGCTGCCACCACTACCACATGCATACACATACACACACACACAGACACACACAGACACACACACACACACACACACAAACACACACACACACACACACACAAAAACTAAATTCTAGTTGTGCACTTTTTGTTCAGGAGTGAGCCAGTAGCAAACATGTTGTCATTTTACATTTGTCAGTCAGTTGCTGTTTTCCTACCTTAGAGGCAGTGGCGAGGACACAGGTTGGCTCAGTATCAGGCTATCGTGTGGAGACAGCTGTGAAAGCCACAAAGGAGATACACTGGTTTACACACAGCCCTGGTCAAACAGCATCTGAGGGCAGAGAGCTGACCTCCATAACCTACCAGTGTACATTTCAATACATTGTGTTGGAAAGATTTATAGGAAAGCTGAACTGGCTCAAAAAAGATTTGTGCAAACAGAGATTTAGAGCCTTTATATGTGTGAAGTGAAATTTCAAGTGAAATCTCACCTGTACCAAAATGCGAGGTCGCTGAGAAGAGGGGAATGGAACTGTCTGCATGAAGTGAGAGATGTGCCTTTGGATAAAAGAATATACATAAGACTCATAAGACTACGAAGTAATTAAGACTGTGAAGACTGTGTTTAATTAAAGGTTCCATAAGATGAAATGGCATATACAACAAAACAAAAAAAAACACTTAAAAAGAAAGGAATACATAAGACCTCACTTTTCTATAGGCAGTGCGTGTGGTCCAGAAATGGAGTATCGGTAGAGGAAGGTGAGAAAGCTCCTGAAGGACTGAAAGAAGGGCCAGTGGGAAAGCAGGCAGATGCTCTTGTTGCTATGGATACCCCTGGTCCCATCAGGCCGGGGATCGGAGCTCGTCAGACCCAGCTGAGAGCGCTGTCTGTCAGTCAGCCTCTCCTCTGGGTAGGGCTCATAGAACTGGATAGCAGCGCCGTACACCTGCACCGCAAGACATCCCAAGGCATTTACGTTTTAGGCATTTAAGAAGACACTGTTATCCACAACGACTTAACATGAGTGCAACAGTTGAATGAACTAAAATTCTGATATGAACAATAGAGGGTAGCCAAGATGAGGGGGCCTACAAGTAGCCTACCAGTAGCCTACAAAAACCTAAGTACTTAAGAACAAAGAAGAACCAAACATTTGAGCAAGATCAATTCCACAAGATCGAGTGCAAGTAGTTGATGGAGGCAGGGCAGTGGAGAATGTGAGGTATTCCTATATTCCAAATAGAAATTTGGAC
The DNA here is from genome assembly GCA_900302295.1 of Parasudis fraserbrunneri. Classification (NCBI taxonomy): domain Eukaryota; kingdom Metazoa; phylum Chordata; class Actinopteri; order Aulopiformes; family Chlorophthalmidae; genus Parasudis; species Parasudis fraserbrunneri. The sequence continues at coordinate 463 of OMKL01086844.1, read as the reverse complement.
ATACACACAGTGAAATACATATGCAAGCATGCATAACAACCCCCAAATAGGGCTACATATTAGTAATGGAATTCTTTATTCAGACAGCATTATACAATGGCTAATAGGGACTTCTCATCAAAATATAACAGCTGAACTATTCTCAGCTCTTTGAAGTCCTTTCTCCTAAATAAATAAACCATAGCAGGCATGATAGTGCCAGGGGAATAGCCTGGAGACTAGAGGTTTAAGGGGAACAACAGTGCATTGAGGCATTTCACAAGTGGTAGGTGAGCAATCCATTATTAAAATCTATTGCAGAAGTCCATTTATGTTCCATTGCTCTCGAAGCTTTTTAGTATTCCACACACATCCCTCAGTCCATTACTATTCAACTCAGAACTGAAGTTGATTAATACTGTCTGGTATTCTTAGCAATACTATTGGGATTCATCAACAATCCAGTCCAGAAGGAATAATTACC
>OMKL01086841.1:0-10433 GCA_900302295.1 Parasudis fraserbrunneri | reverse complement strand
GACTATCTCCTAACCATGTGACTATCTCATAACCATGTGACTACCTCCTAACCATGTGACTATCTACTAACTAGATGGTGTGTTCGGAATCGCTCCCTATTCCCTATATAGTGCACTATATGGGGTGTTAGCCATTTTGTTTGTAGTGTCCGAATTCTCCACGGAATGTAGGTTCCCTATATAGTCCACAATTTATTTCCCACAATTCACCCTGATTTCCAGGGAGCATCACATGTACCCTACATTTTTCTCCGATATACCACAATGCAATTGTGAATGCACAACGCATTTTTGTGACGTTCCATGTAGTGTCCGAATACTCCTCAAAGCGTTCCCTAGGTAGTTCACTACATGGTGAACCCCATATAGGGAATAGGAAGGGGGGGAACAAGGGAGCGATTCCGAACACGCCTTAGGTGAGGCTTTGTGTTGTCAGAGAGCTGAATAAAGGAGTCTAGATGAGGCTTTGTGTGGTAGCGCCCTCTTGCGTTTGTTTACTCTCATTATTGATTCCAATGGCCAATGATTTAAATGTATACAAAGAGAATACTTGTCATTGACAGATTTGAAAAAGATTCGAGTCCTTGGCCTGCTACCAGCCTATGTGCGAAGTTTCATCCAGATCGGACCAAAACTGTAGAAATTATGGCTAGTGCAGACAGACAGACAGACTGGAGTGGTTGCAATACCCCCTCGCCTGCGCGGCGCGGGAGCAATAATTGACCGACAACAACAATGTGGCGATACCATGCGGTACGTTAAGCGGCGGTGTGTACGTATGTGGTAGTTTGCAACCCGCTGTAAAACGCAGAAGAAGTCGAAGAGGAAGCTGCATTTAGATGTGTCAAGCGAGATTAAATACGTTTGAATAAGACTTACTGTTGAGAAGTTTTGCCTTCAAAATAAAAGCGCTGAACTGTACACAAATAGTTTTGATCAAGCGTCTGGCAGTGAAGCACAATACAGTCATATCAAATTACTCTGAATATGAATATAAGTAGGCTATTATTTAAATAATTATCAAGTAATTATTGTGACTACTTTTTTCCATGTACAATAGAATGTTTTACAGCCTAGGCCACATGTAATGTGTACGCCTTAGAAAAGGAGATTTAAAAAGATTCGGATTCGTAGTATTTAACAAAATTTCGGGAGGAGGGCTTGCACCAATGACATGCATGCTTTGTTTTTTCTCTTTTCACCTGCACTGCAGAAACCCACCCATACTTTACAATGCATTTGCACTTTACTGCAGTGTCAAGCCAGCTACGAGCTTACCGCTCCCAATACTATGTATGGGCCACATGTACAGACCTGTGATTAAATAATGACGTCGCACGACTTTTATTTTGAAGATTCCTGTTCCTGATCTCCATTTCAGACCGGAAGTAGAATTACTCCTTTACGATGGCTTGACACTGGTGCTGCATTTTGACGCAGTTTCAATTGGTATAATTTCGGAGAGGAGTCACAAATTGCTGTTGGAAGTAACGGACTTTGGAAGTTGCTGTCCATATATATTCGACAAGTGCTATGCAACGTCATTGATGGGGCGACCCCAACACATTCAATAGTCCGGAGTCCGCGTTACATTTGAAGGCGTTGATGTTTGGTTTCTGAAATGGAACATTTCGCTCAGGATCTTCATTGCGTGGTACTGTGTGTGTGTTAGATCTGTGGAGCAGCAGAAGTAACCGAGCTACCACTGTTGTTAATGGAATGCGACGACCAGCCGGCTACATAGCAAGTATCCAAAGCTCAACTGGTGAACATGGTCTTAATTTTTATGACGACGGTGGACCGTGTAGCCTAGTTTAAGGCTTATAACGGAATGCTAGGCATGGCGAAAGACATTGTAAAGACGTTTATACGACTGTGTAATTTCCTACAAGACCCGTGCCATGTAGCTAGATTTCAGAATATCTGTGGCATTAAAGGGGCATTCCCGGATAAGCTGACCAAGGCCGACAATGAACTATCAAATGGTGCCTGTGGCGGGGCGAGAGAAACCGTTGAACGGGAATATCCATTGCAAAGAAACAGAGCAGCGGCAAAGCAGCACGAACTGGACGACGATTCAACCGTTATTACGAACGGGACCGCTGTGTCGGGGTCATTTGAAAAAGGGGATGTGACAGTAACGCAGGCCGATGGAAGCAGCAATTCTGCCAGGCCCATAGCTAATGCCGACTCCACGGATAGGGCCAAACCTCGCCGTAGGAACTCATTGACTGGCGATGTTGGTCAGGAGTTCATTATCCATAACAAGTTTCTGTTCTACCTTTTCACATTCGGGACAGAGCTGGGTAATGAGATGTTTTTTATTATATTTTTCCCTTTCCTCTTTTGGAACGTTGACGCTCTCGTTAGTCGGAGGCTCATAGTGGTGTGGGCTTGGAATCTGTTTTTCGGACAGTCCACGAAAGATCTAGTTCGCTGGTCGCGGCCAGCATCACCCCCTGTGGTGAAGGTGGAGGTCTTTTACAATTCTGAGTACAGCATGCCTTCAACACACGCCATGACTGGAACAGCTATACCCTTCTGTATCTTCTTTCTATCCTGTGGACGGTGGCAGGTAAGCAGTTGGCAGGGTAATTTCATTTAGCAGTGGCCAAATGTCACTGTGATTTAGAATTGAATACTGTAATGATTGTCACAATAGCCACTGGAAACCCAAAGTCCAATGAACATTAGCTCACAGTCCCACACAGTCATTTGCGTGGGTGCTGGTTTAGCAGAGCTGCAAAGGTTCAAGAGAAGGACGAGGTTGCAAAGCATAATAGCCCGCAGATATGCACCGACAGGTCTACTGATATTGGATATCGGGCGATACCAGGCTTAAATACGGTATCGGTAACATAATTTCCCCGCTACTAAAAAAGTATACCACACAAACTACACGTTTAACATATTAGAAATCAATGGCCCATGGGTTATCTCAATCATCTTTGACCAGTGACCCCAAACTAATGATCTAAGTGTATACTGTTAAATCTATGACTGTTCAAGACAAGCAATGGTAAAAAATGGACAAAATCTGTATCGGTAGTGAAAAAGTGGTATTTGTAGTTCGTTGCATCTCTAGTTGCAGGCTATAAACAGCTGCAGAAGATGAAGAGGTTGTTACGTGCGTCAGGTTGCAAAATATCAACAGGTTGTGGTTGAGGCAGTAAGAAGGCGAAGAGGTTGCATATTATATAGAGGGCAGAACGAGTCTGTCCCCTCTGTCCATTTGTCTGTCTGGTTGTCTAGCTGTCTGTCTGCCTGTTAATGTATGTAAATACTGATTGAGATATACATCTTGGAAAATGATAAGCATATCCCTAGCATCACAATGATATTCACAAAAAATGTGCTTTTGGTCATTCGCAAGCACTAGATTTAAAGGATCAGGCCGGTGTAATTGTATTGTTTTCTTATTGTCAAAGGAAAGACCAAAAACCTACAATGCATTTCTGCTAGTTACAAGTATGGTCCACCCAGCACCAGATCATAGCTCATATCCAGAAGTCATAGAACTCCATTGTTATCCAAAAGCTGTGAAAACAAGTGACAGAGCCGTACTGTTTGCTTTGGTCAGTATAATTCATTATTGTGATGAGCACAGGGCCACTTCCTGGAACTACTTTATGTGATGACAGCAATTGGTCATCACATAAAGTAGTTCCTGGAAAAAGTATGATGCCCGTGTTCATTGCAATGATTAGGGTTTGAAAAATATCGGGAATATTCAAAGGTGGAAACTTTCCATGTGAATTATCGGGAATATATGGGAATTAATGGGAATAAAACGGTAATGTAGGGGCACGGTGCATTCTCCCATCACATGTGCCGAGCACTCTAATACAATAACACAATGTGAAGAGTCAACTAATTTAATTAAAGTTCAACTCGTAACTTAATTGTTGATTTCTTTGTGTTTCTATTAGGAGGGTTTGCACGTATGTTTGCTTATGATATGGTAAAAACAGCCTGTGCAAATAACGCCTATATTTCCATTTTATTCCTGTTAATTCCCATATATTCCCTTTAATTTCCATGGAGAGTTTCCACCTTTGAATACTCTAAAAACTTTGCATTGCCTCCCCCAACTGACTTCCACTAGCATGCTTAGTATGATAGTAACAAATGCTAACATTTTTGTCTCCCAATAGCTCATAAACCAAAACATTGGTGCTAATGTTTTTTTTGTTTTTTGTTTTTCTTTGGATGGAACGAAAAATGACTCATGACACATCAAATGTTTTTTCTTGAAAATGCAGACTCTCCCTCTCAGCGTTACGGTCAGCAGATAGAGTTGTGTCAGCTGTTGTGTTATGTCTTTCTTTATGCCTTCTCCTAGTATCCCTTCCTGTTGGGCCTGTGTGTGGCCATATGCTGGAGTTTCCTGGTTTGTATAAGCCGAGTCTACATGGGCATGCACTCTATTCTGGTAAGCATGGCAACGAGAACACAAACATCCCTGTCTGAAATTCATGTTGGGACATTTAGAAAACCTTTTTTTCCCCCCTCGATGTAGTTTTGGGAAGAATAAATTACTACCAGAATAGTGTTTCCAGAATTTTGACTCTGATATGATATCAAGTTCACAATCACGATTCTCAACACCAAAACGATACCACAACAATAAAAGAAATGCATTAAAGTACAGGAAAAAGACTTATTTTGTGCCCCCCGCTCTGTACTAACAGCCCAGGAGGTGCTACTAAACATGAGTTCCAGGAACACGGGGGCGTAGCTAGCCTAACGGTGCTCTCCGTTGTGACTGGCCAAGAAATGTGTGTCAGGATGTGTGATCCATCAATCGCAGCGACTCACTGGGGCACACCCCATCTGTAGGTAGCCGCCTCCTCCAGCCTGTCCAGATTTGGAAAAGTAACGACTTCTGGGATTAGCACCTTTTACGGTAGCCATGTAGGATTCCTTCAGACACTGCCACGCCGTGGTGAGGCCTACACCAAATAGCGGGGAGACACTTCTGTAGTCCGAGTTGGTTCCAAGTTTCCATAAAGATATGGCTATATATATATATATATATATATATATAAATTGTTGTACAAAACTGCTTGGTTTTGATCCTAAACTGCATGGGACTAGCATAAATCTGACATGTTGTCATTCCGATATCTCGAGGTGAGAGGTCAAGGTAAGTTATTATAAGTTATTAACTAACTAATCTTTCCACAGCAAAATTGTGTTAACTTTTGGAGAAAACCTTCATCCCTGTCCCAGCAAGCTATGAAATCACTGGTATCCACAGATTCCTTAAGATCTTTAGTTCCTGGTGATACCTCTAAATCAGCTGTAGATTTAGAACTGAGCTCTCTACAGCCGCTGAAAGACCGTAATCGCTAGCAGACTCTTGACCTCAGAATCGCCGGCAAGTCTGGTGGTTTTATAGAGATAAGATACATTGGGCCTCATTCATGAAATGTTCTCGCGCACAAATGTGTTCTTACACACTACAGGAGTTTTTTTTAGCCCCCAGTTTAGTCTTTCAGACATGAAGCCAAGCCTGATGGCTATTAGTGACTCCTTGCCCCTGACATTTCTTGTGTACCTCTTGTAACATCAACGTCTTTGCAAGCCTGGGTGATTGCCAGTTACAAGAGCTACACGATAGATGTCAGGGGCAAGGGGTTACAAATAGCCATCAGGCTTTGCTTGTTGTCTGTAAGACTAAATTGAGGGCTAAAAAACTCCTGTAGTGGGTAAGAACAAATTTGTGTGCGTAAGAACATTTCATGAATGAGGCCCAAATGGACACTAAGCTACTTCTGTTGAAGGGTTGTCAAACAGCATTCTATTAATATGGACCCTACAAACAATTTTGCACCCCAAAGATTATGCTCCCTTAGGTTGTAGCAATATCTGGTACATGGAATATATGGAGGGTGGGTATCTTCATGGGCTTAAAATGATGACTAGGCTACCACTCAGCAATGTTTATCATATAAAAATATCTACTGACATGTACGCATTCAAAATGGTAGACTAGAACTTGCCACCGTGGGTGGTACTGATAAGTTCACTTGTAAGTGCACAATGTGCACAATAATATTCACTTGCAATATGAATATTCTATATGTATATTTCAACCAAGAATTGCAATTGACAATGATTCATGAATAATACATAGCGCTTTCATTGCACATTGACATTCGTCATTACATTTCCATTTTTTGCCATCATTTACAAAATTTCAGATATTAAATGTTGTTCTATCACAGAAATAGTGTTTTTAATGAAATCCCCATATCATATTTGTGTGGGGAAAGAGGGTTAATTTGTCATCTGTGACGAAGTTATGAAAGCGGTCAGTTTCGTTGCTTTTGTCCGATGAAAATGAAACCCATGGGACTGTTCTTCGTGCGATTGGCACTTATATTTGTCAGCTAGACTATATAAAACAGGGCAGGGCCAGATCACTGACTTTAAAGACGGTAGAAGTTAAATACTGTGCGGTGATATATCACATTCACGACTGTCAAAAATATGTCAAAGCTGACGTAGTATGTGGTTCGTCTTCTCAAGGGTTAATTTGATGTCTGCAACTTCGGATGTTTCTCTCCTCAGGTAGGATAACTCCCTACGAACAAAGCCGACAAACCAGTTGCTACTAGCTAGATAAGATTAGAATCTGCCAAAGCCGCATACCCAAGTCCAGTGGAATTTGTTTTTGTACAGCATGTCCCAGTGCTGACCATAAAAACTCACCATAAAAGGCTTCCAGCGGCAGAAACGGCAGTGCCTATAAGAACACCCCAACAACGGGCACAGAACTCATTGGCAAGTTTTATGTCAGATTATCCTCCTCACAACAGAATGATGGGATTAAGGTTGAAAATCGGCGAAGTGGCCCTATAATATGAGATTGAGTTTAATTTAAATGTAGCATTTGCTTTTGTAGGCTAGAGAGGGTACTGAATTAATGCAGGCAATAGATTTAGGCCTACCCCCCCTCCGTTTTAATTAAACCAAAATATTTGAGTTAAAATGCCCATCCCATAGGCTAGCAGGGTTTGGGTTAAAGGAACACGGCGACATCACGGGGCATTCGCTTACTGTCCTCCCCAGAGTCGGACAAGAAGATGGATACCAATTTCCTCTCTGTGCCTTCAGTCGTTGTGCTAAGTTAGGATAGCGTGCAGCCAGACCTCTCTCTACTGAACACACGGAGAGGAAATTGATATCCATCTTCTTGTCTGAAGAAGTATTGGCTGTTGTTGGACTCGTGACAAACATTTTTTTAAAACCAGGCAGGTGTGGAATGCACTGCGCGGTCGCTTCCTGACAATCACAGGATTCAGGAATCATGTGATTGTCGGGCCTGGCAGAATTGCTGCTTCCATCGGCCTGCGTTACTGTCACATCCCCTTTTTCAATCACTCTTTCTTCCATCGGCTCTCATGGACTTGGCCCGGCTCATCGAGAAGTGGCCCCGGTCAATGCTGCCGTGTTGGAGAAAAAAGACAAAATGAGTTGATGACAAAGGTCATGACCACCGGAAGTGGCAGAAAACGTGTGTTTCACCATAGATATGTGAAATGGTGCTCTTGAGTTTGGGTCCCCACAATGTCTGGCGCATTCTGACCGTATAAACTATATTATAATCAAGTATAAACTAATTACTTGGGGCTAAGCCTAATATTTGCTTTCATTATTGAGCCTGCTGAGTTGAACATACTCTACAGAGAACTAAGAATATTGATGTCTGGTGGTGATTAAGAAAAAAGAAAAATGGCGTAGAAACATTTCTTGACGTCTTTGGACAGAGGGAAAACTAAACAATCCATAAAACACCAGTAATGGAGTGTACTAAGCGTAACTCCATTACATTGTATCAATTGTTTATGTTCTAAATGGCAGCACTAACATTGGCAATGTTGGCAAGGAACGGCTTTTAAAATCTGATGAGATCATCTCCTGTCTTTAGTGTACATCCTATCATGTTTTAGTGCTTCTTATCAAGCTTAAGAACCTGGCGTGTGTTCAAGGTACTCCAACAGATTGAGGTTTGAAACAACCTGGTCCATGTGTTCAGCTATGGAATATGACACGCAGGTGGTTGAACCACTAGATTTATGTATTTCTTTCTTTCTTAGTTTATTTGTTTATTTGTTTGTTTGTTTATTTGACAGGGACAGTGCACAGTAACATCTATACTGCACCAGATATAGCCAAAAGCTAATTCTCATCTGTAGTCCCTGGGCAGATGCCACAAACACATTAAGAAATTCAATACAAAATAAAATAGTTATTCATTATAAAATACAGAATTCAAAAGATAGTCGTTACCACTAATACAATAGAAAATGACAACGTTATCTCTGATACTTATAAGAGTATTTACATAAATAACCACATTTTGCCCCCAAGGATGTAGAATTGGTTTCCCTAGTGTAGTCATGATTGATTTTCCTTTAACTTCGTGTTGACATGATTGATTTTCCTTTAACTTACTGTTGACACGATTGATTTTCCTTAAACCACTTTATTTTGAACAGTGGAAGAGTATCATACTCCCTCACACTAGTTGGTAGAGAGTTCCACAGCTTCGATGGCGTAATTGAAAAGGCCATCTGGCCAAATTTCCATGGACAAAAACTGGATAGGACAGTCCCCTCTGGTGGTAGGTCTTGTTGTCCTGCTGTTGGCATTGCAAGGTACATATATTACAAAACGACACTCTAGAATATACCTATAACTTATGGGGTTTTGCCTGTAATTGTTAATTTTCTAAACGAAAGAAGAAAAACAAAAGGGAGACAGTGATCTAAGGTGATCTAGTAATGTATCTGAAAAATTCATAGATTTTCGATGACGTTACTCTCTTTAGAGTTTGTCCATGCGTGTCCTGTCTGCTAATGATTATGTCTTGTTGTGTATTCATTGCCTGCTTTATGTTGTGCTAACTACTCTGACTATTTTAACTATTTGACTCTCTATTCTTGTTTTGTATACTTTGCTTTTATTGGCTTTTACTTGTCTTTACATTTTATATAAAAATAAAATAAATAAATATTACTAACACGTGGATTTTCTTTCTTTTTTCTTTCTTTCTATCTTTTCTTTCTTTTCAAAAGAATATATCCAAAAGATAATGTATTGTATGTTTTCCTACACGTACACCCATAGCTTGAAAGTCAGTGTACACTTCAGACATGAATATTCATGTCACAGTTGATTTGCTATTTGCTTTCACCTTTGGCGGTTAACTAAATTCAAATCAAGGCACATAATAAAGTTACACCCATGACATCACTGGAAAAACATTACACACCTGCAGTACCAGATGAGAGACAAGGGGCACACTTTGGTTTTCCAGTTTTAAAAGTGGCAATATCTCAAATATGAAACTTCTTGTTTTCACGTGTGCTGTTTTGTGTTCTAAGCTTATTTAAAGTGAATGCTCACTAGGAGGGACACAAAATGGTACCGTTTAGATACTGTCACCTGGAAGGATGATGTGGAAGTGGGTCATCACTTGTTGGCCAAACTACAAAGCCTTAACTCATCATAATTTTCATCTAAAAAGTCCTTTATAAACCTATCCCTTACCTTAACTTTACCGTTACCACCACCTGCAGATAATATATAAAAAATATTAGAAAAATTATCACTTACTACTTATTATAAAAATACATTTTAAAACATCCTTCTGGGCAATGGGATCTGGAGTCCATACCGACACAAAATGGCCACTTTGCAAAATGGCTACAGAGGGGGATTGTGATGTGGCGGGAAAATGTTTGTCAGCATCAGAGTAAACTTGGCTAAATTCTGATTTACAAATTACAAAATTGTTACAAATTACAATTTCTATCTTCAAATGAACAAGAATACACAGTATGTTAATATACCCCATATCAGACACCTGGTCTCTAATAAACATCCCCAGATCATGAATACTTCCTATGTAGACCTGATTCACTTGACATCATGACAATAACAAATTCTTCAGGGTAGATAACTCCAGAGCAATTTTACCATTCAACATTTGCTAGTGATTCGTAGATATGCTTCTGATATGCCAGTTTAATCTGACACTGTTATTGATAATGGGCTAATTCATCGGCATGGGTAAATGAGGCATTGTAACCAAAGCAACACTGTTTGTGGACATTTTTGTAGCTACAGCTGGCTAGCATGGCACTAAACTTGTGCTTTGAATTTCCATGCTTGCCATCATGTTACCATAGTTATATGGTAGTCGTCAACCCGGAAGTATAGGCAAGCCCTTTGTTTGCCGACATTCTGATTTGGTCTATTAAAAATACTTTTACAACAGGTATGCGTTGTTAACACAAATCTTTTGTGTCCCTTTTTTTGTGCAGGAGGTTATCACAGGCTTCCTCTACACGCTGCTCATCCTAGCGGTGCTCCTGCCCGCTTTGGACCAGATAGACACCTTCTACATGACCAGCCACCAC
>OMKL01086836.1:0-11478 GCA_900302295.1 Parasudis fraserbrunneri | reverse complement strand
AACATATAGCCACTTGGTCATTACCCTTCTGAGGTGCCCTGCTGTGATCAAACTCAACACTGAACACCTGATGACTTGCAGTGTTTATTCCAGCCTGATACTCAAAAAAATGTCTATTACCCTAGATTACATCTGCAAGATCAGTAGGCCTAATCTGTAGGTCTAATCATTTAATATTTTCAGTACACCTCAGTATCCTTATTCATGCTCTGACTTGAGACCTCTCCTCTGATGCACTCTGCATTTGCTGTAATATAGTATTGGATCACCTTTACAGTTAGTCTCTAAGGGGGAGGGCAGCCGCCACGCTAACATCTCCTGTTCCAGCCTTTATTGTTATGGTTGCATTTGGAAATTGCTCTCCTCAGAGTTATGGTCCCCCTGGCTTGTACTCTGACTACACAGGCATCATTTGATATCCCCCATCAACAGGATGGAGATGTTTGCTCTCCATTTTTGCCTGTTATACACCTGGGCACCCCTAGTAACTGGAAAATGGTGACACACACTCTCTCAGCATATACCATGCTACAAGTGTCAATATCTTCGGTTGGGAAAACAATATCCTTACCCTTTAATTTGTCAACAAACTTGGAAATTGCCATAGAAATGATTTCCCACTGCTTGCCCTGAGCTAACGACAGACCTCCCATTGTTTGGCTCCACATCTGTTCAGTTGTGTTGGGTGAAACCAGTATCTCTGTAGCAAACTACGAGTGTTGACCTTTTTATCTTCACCCTGGCATCTGGTAAATGTCTGCTAAGGTCACAGTTGAATCATTGGTTTGATTAGATAGCGAGGCTCTCTCTGCGAGAGCAGGTGACTCTAAATTATTCATATGAGGCAAGCATCTGCCACAGCTGGAGGAGGTAAAGGGAGAACATGAATTCTTGAACAACTACTGACCTCTGGCCGTTATTATCGGGTGGCCCATCCAGATGGCACGCAGTCGGTGCAACGCTGGGTCATCAGGGTGTGTGGGTCTTATATGGGAGATATTCTTATGAGAATTGACCCATGGTGCCACAGACATGAATATGTCTTAAATGACTCATCTGCGAAGCCAAGCTTGGCCGACAGTGGTCAGTGATGTGTGTCATAACCCTCCCCAAACTCATAGCCGCCTCACAGAGGTACCTTCACGCTGGAGGAGAGGGAACTCACAGCCACCTCACAGAGGTACCTTCAGCCCGGAGGAGGGGGAACTCGTCCTTTTTTTCCGTTGGCCCCGAGAGAATTCTATTGCATTTTCTTATAATACACCCAGAGACTGAATGTGCTTGAATGATCCCGAAGCAAATTATGTGATAAACTGGGGACTGGAGGTTGAGTTAGAGGGAACATCAAGATTGAGGAAGACTGATGGCTTCATTCCAGGCAGACGGATGGTTTCGTTCCACTGCCTCTTTTTTTTTATATGAGGATTTGACATTTGTTTCTTTCTTTTTTTCCCCTTCTTCTTCTTCATTCATTCGATTTGTGTATTTATTTCAAACCCTGATAGGCCTGTGATTTGTGTGTTTGATTGTCTGGTTGTCTGGCTGCTGTCAGCACTCTGGCAGAGTTGGGAAGAACTGGAGGATGTGCAGTACAAAAGAAGGCAGAAATTGGATTTTGCGTCAGCAAGTGGTGATGGATATCCTTTTTAAAGTGATTCAGAGTCTCACTTTAAGACCAACTGAGACAAACAAGTGGAGGACAGAGTGGGGGATGGTGAGGGGTGGGGGTGGGGGTGTAGGTGGAGGCTTGGTGCGGGTGGAGCGCCCAGGGACAAATCGCTAAATGACATTAATGTTAGCGTGGGGCTTTTCTCTGTAGCCATCTGGGAGTTTGGTCCTTGACAGTCTGAGAGGTCAGTCTCTGCCAGTGTGTGCCTGTGAGTAGCTCTCGCCCCGCACTTGAATTCTGGAATAATAATGGGATCCAGAGTGACTCAGACACTGACAGAGACCACTAGAGCAAGGCTCCAGGTGCTAATGGTCATGCAGGCATCTATGGCCTGATGACCATAGTGTGACACTGTGCGGCATGGGGAATCAAGCTAGGATGACGTGGTTAGGTTCTACTGACTGGGCCTCACTGAAGCTGGTACACTATGTTTTGAGGTGGAGATTTTATGATGAGGTTCTGGTGCAGTTTTGGTGCATTGTGTTAAAGGGATAGTTCGGATTTTTGGACCAGCTGTTTCAAAATGCTGGAGGACTTTTGTTTTGGAGGTGGGATAACCCTTTGCCTGTATGTTGTATTGTGGATGAAAACTTGTTTGGTTTCGTGACCCCCGTATCTGACGTTTGCTGCCTGTCTAAAGCTTCCCGGTTCGCCCGGAACCCGGCCAAAATTCCGACCATTGGACTTGGTTAGTAAGCTAATAGCTTTGCATCCACTACACTACTGCCAAGCATTTCATACAATTTAATGGCCAAAAATCCAAACTATCCCTTTAAGTGAGGTGTGAAGTTTTGATGCAGTGGTTTAAGCTGAGGTATGAAGTTTTGGTGTAGTGGTTTAAGCTTTGGTATGAAGTTTTGGTGTAGTGGTTTAAGCTGAGGTATGAAGTTTTGGTGCAGTGGTTTAACCTGAGGTATGAAGTTTTGGTGCAGTGGTTTAAGCTGAGGTATGAAGTTTTGGTGCAGTGATATTAATTTTTATTTTTATTTAACATTCATTAACCAGGTAAAATCCCATTGATTTTCTCTTTTTCAAAGGAGACCTGGCCAAGACAGCAGCATAAAAAGTTACTGATAACACTAAATCAAAAAAGAGAAACATAGAACATATTGAGATTAGGGCTGTCACATCATTCGAACCTGGTAAAATGTTAAATATTCCAACTGTGATCCAATTCAAAATTGATATTGAGTCATTCATATTCAGGGGCCTTGCTCCCCAAAACTGTTGCGTGCTCTCGCTGCAAGTCTACTTCTCTGTCTCTCCAACCTGACTGACAGCTGAACACAGCACACTGGAGCTGCTGAAGTTCATCCAAACTGATCAAATTGTACGGGCACAAAACGTGCTACAGTTATAATAGAGTATTCTGATATCATAAAATGTCTCTTTTACTTTGGATTCATTCTAACTTCGTTCTGCATCAAAAGAATCATTCACCGTTGAACTTTCACTTGTAAGCTCAATGTAGTTTCAAGTCCTTCTGCAGGCTATTCCGGAGGGAGCAGAGAACATAAAAGCTTTCTCTCCCATCTCTGTCTGAGCATTTGGGACCGACAGCAAAAATACATCTTGAGAGCTGAGACTACAGTTACAGACTGATCTCTGTATAAGATACTGTATGTGCATAGGCAGGATGGACGTTTACCTAAAATAGCTTTATTTATGAAGGTGTACCAATGGCTACGCATGACAGAGAGGGCTAACCTGCCCTAGAATACAGGGTTCAGTGATGAGTGAGGGCTTCACAGTTGGTAACAAATCTCAAAGCACATGCAGAGACATTTTGCTGATGCATACATATACAGCAGGTCACCGTAATCAAAAACAGATAAAAAGGTATCGGTGACCAGCCTTCTTCTGGACTCGAAGGAGAAATGGGACTTGTTTCTGAAATAAAACCAGAAATTCAACCTCTGTTTCTTTACATGATTATCAACATGTGGTTTAAAGGAAAGACAGTCATTGAGCCAAATACCAAGATATTTATAACAGGTGACAACCTCGATCTTCTTCCCCTGAGTAGTAATAATATCCAAAATGTTATCTCAGGCTTCTTCCTAGCATCAGAGAACAGCATTAACTTGGTCATCATTGCATTCAAAACAAAAATGTAACAAGCGGATCCACAGTCGTATATAACTTTGTCATCCGCATAACAATGAAGGTAGCTCCATGCACATCTTGACCCAGAATATAGATAAATAAAAGTGGACCTAGCACAGAACACTGGGACAAGCCGTTAAGTACGCGAAGCAAACTTCAGGTGAGTCCATTGAATTGAATACATTGAGACCTTCCTGAAATATAATTCACAAACCAGCCAACTGCCTGGTCAGATATTCCTATGTGAGTCAGCCTCTACTTCAGCATAACATAGTCAACAGTATTGAATGCTTTAGGCAGATCAATGAATAAATCTACACAACACTGCCTCCGAGATAAGAAATACTGTTGACTATGTTATGCTGAAGTTTTAGTGCAGTGGTTTAAGCTGAGGTATGAAGTTTTGATGCAGTGGTTTAAGCTGAGGTATGAAGTTTTGATGCAGTGGTTTAAGCTGAGGTATGAAGTTTTGATGCAGTGGTTTACGCTGAGGTATGAAGTTTTAGTGCAGTAGTTTAAGCTGAGGTATGAAGTTTTGATGCAGTGGTTTAAGCTGAGGTATGAAGTTTTGATGCAGTGGTTTACGCTGAGGTATGAAGTTTTAGTGCAGTAGTTTAAGCTGAGGTATGAAGTTTTAGTGCAGTAGTTTAAGCTGAGGTATGACGTTTTAGGACGCTTTCCCACCTATTAGTTTGTTTGCTCAGGGACTGATTTGTTACAATGTTGCGATTGCCTCGAGTTTGGTTTTTGTTCGTACCTGCATCATTTTCAAGTGGACCAAAATTTGTGATAAAAAGCCTTGCATGAGGAAGCTGCTCTCTAATTGGTCAGAATTTTTATCCTGTTTTATTAAGTGCATTAATGTACTCCTGACTACGTTTTTTTTGCCTTAATGCGGCACTGTGCAGCAGACCTTTTCAAACCCCCTTTCCCTGAGCTGAGTAGTCATCCGACCAAATCTCTTTGAGGCACTGCCCCTCCTCACGAGTCCACGTCTGCTTGGATTCATTATGCTGCACATTGTAGAAACTTGTAGAAACTAATGAAAAGCGATCGTCCTCTGCCCATAATGCACAGTGCAGCTGGCTACGGGAGCTGGATTAATCCCAAAAAACATGCGCAGTGCGACTGCAGTTGGGTCGAATCATGTTCTCACCACAAACTAACCGTACCAGAGTTCGTTTGTAACCGGGCCGAGAACACCTCTTCAACAGGTCTTGGTGCGGTTTATTTTGGTCCGCACCTGAGTGCAATTGCTGTGTTCACACCTGCCCAAGCGAGCCGCACCAAGAGGTTAAACGATCCAGGGTTCGATTCAACCGAACTAAACAAGGCAGGTGTGAAAGCACCCTTAGTGTAGTGTTTTAAGCAAAAGTATCAAGTATCAAGTTTTGGTGCTGTGTTTTAAACCGCTCTGAGGTATGAGGTTTTCCCTGGCTTTTAGGGTTAGGGTTAGGTAGTAACATCACCACTGAGTGGGCTGTGTGTAGGTAGAGGGTTGAACAATCTCTAAGAGCACATAACAACCTTTAGCAAAAAACACAAGGCTATTGTAACCAATTCAGAAGCCGGAAGCACAGAAGCACTATTGGAAGTCATTCAAATACCTTACACAAGGAAATTATATTTAGAGTTTAGAATTTATGGAACATAACATCTTCATTTAGGTGGTACAATTTTTTTTACGGTTTGATAGGCAGTAAAAAATATCCACATAATAGAGGCCTTGCACGGAATGTTTGTGTAGTTCTCTTTTTTCCAACATGGCTACCTGTAACCATTGGTAACCACTTTTGAAAGAAAATGCCTAACTTCTGTGCAATGGTAGAGTGGGTAAAACACTGGAAAAGCATATTATTACTGTTCCACTGTGACTTGTTTATGAGATCCAGTAACAAGACACCAAATTATTACATTTTTGTTGATATATTTCTCATATATCAACAAATGGCAATTGTTGTTTATTAGCAACTATTGCTTCTTCCAAAATGGAGGAAAAATGGGCATTCTAAACATTCCATGAAAGGCCTCTATTTGTTATAAGCTGTGACCAATCTGGCTACAGGAAACCCTCCATTCAGTCTGATATGTGCTTCAACCTAAGCACTGTAGCCATTATCTGTATGCAGTTATCTAGTGGTAAAGTTGTACACCAAGGACAGCTGGAGTTGTACATGAAGTAATGTAAATTGGAGTTACAATGTACAAGTTATGTCTTGTCAAAGCTGTACATTTTGACCTTCGATTGTAGCGCCACCATCTGGCTGATTGGTGTGGTATTTGTTGTGTAGCATTGGCACACTAATATCTGTCATTGTGGCAAATTTAATGTGTCCATCATGTGATTTTTGTGAATAGCGCCACCATTCACAACCATGTGGCTGAATGACAAACAACTGTGCACACCTCTTCGTCATTATGGAGGAAACACGTGTGTCAAGTTTGGTGAGATTCAGACAAATCGTTCACGAGTAACACACCACTTCCTATTTCCTTTCCTATGTTTTTCCAAAATTCGATGGGGTGTGGCTGTCATACAGTTTGGCCTAGCAACTTTCCAAATGACACAATGAAAGCCATTGGTCCATAGATGCCACACAGCAGGTTTAATGAGAATCAGGTGGACAACCAAGGTGGACTAGGGGAAGAGGCTATTTACAATAAGATTTCAAAATGGCGGCAAGTCCAACATGGTGGACACGGGTGGTCCTATTGGCAAAGTTGTAGACCAAGGATAGCAATAAATATGGCAAATATGACAAAAGGGCCGGTGCCACCCAAATTGACAGTCAAAGTTAACCGCCACACACCACACCACAACCATCACAACTGTATAGAGATTAAATTCATAGCCTAACCAAGACAACAATTAGCCTCGGCCTGGCATATGATCCAGAACCACCGGAAAATAATAGACCACACTACCAGCTATTCAACCAAGTTCAATTTCATTCAGATGCAAACACTGAAACATAGAAATGCAGCCTTAAATGTTATAGCACATCAAAAGCAAATGAAAAGGCATACTATGCAGTTGTAGGATACAGGGCTTCACTTCCTGCTTCCCGCGACACATTCCTTCTGCTTTTTCGGACTCATGACAATTATCACATTTCTGGCACAGCGATAAAACAAATTTTAGAGATAGGTCTGGCTCTGCGAGACTGGACTGAGCGGCACCTGTTTCAATTGACTGAACTGGAAACAGTGAATTAGTGCTGCTCAAAAAAAAGGGAAAATATATATTCATCACTTGTGGCAGGCACCAAAAGGGGTGGTGTGTAACATGAGAGAGAGAAAAATAAATAAAGAAAACAAAATGTGAAAATATACTGTAGCATACTTCAGCCACTTGGGGGTGGGGGTGCGGCCCCTGGAGGTGGGGGTGCTGCAGCTCCCCCAGAACCCCTACTTCCCACGGCTATGGGAATAGCATGGTGTCAAGTCAGAATCATGTGAAGTTCTAAAAATAATTTCAGCATATGCTGTTGTTGTGACCCAAGTTTGGGAAGAGGAATATAAGCTTTATTATTTATTAGTCTAGAAAAAAAAAAGAACACTGCTTTTTATGATAGAACTTTGTTCTAAGCTGATGTGCTTAGCTTGGAATATTGTGTTCAAAGATTTGCCAACACATTTGAAATGGCATTCTACATATTCTGCCATTTCAACTTTTACTGCAAGTACTCTACTCATGCTAAATAATTGAACAGCATTTTCTGTAAGACATTTGGCTGAAGTGTGACTCCAGTTGGGGGAGAGAGCAGAAGAGATTCCAGAGATTCTCCGGAGGACTTGTTCTGTAAAGCATGTTATAAGGCTGTGAGGAACAGAAATGCTAACGCTCAGAACTTACAGTAGCTAACTACTGCCCTACTTCCTTGCTGTGTTGTAGCATTGGAGAAGAAACTTGCTCTCTGTGCATTTCATCGTTTGAAGAGGACAGAGTTTCTTCGTTCTGTAGGTCCCTTGGACTCAATTATTTTGGCAGCCCTGGATATTTGTAATAAATGGGACTGCTTGGACAATTTTCACACTGTGCAGTCTGACATTGCTTCTTGAAAATCAGACGATTACATAAGACAAGTTAATTTGCCACGGCAGGTTTTTTGCATTGATTTGCCACATAGAGTTCTCTCAGTGCTGCTTTGATTCAGGGTTGTTTTTCCTTTGAAAGACTCCCAAGGATATACAAGAGTGAATGTTTAGGCTGGGCCAAGCCAACCCATTTGAAAGATTATTTTTGACAGATATTGTGTACTGTACATTGTGCGAATATCTACCGTTGAACTTCCCGCTGATTACCAATATCTTATAATAGAATAGGCTATTTCTGGTGTTGAGGGACACCAGTCTGTCAGGTGCTTCTCATTCTCACAACTTCACTCATTAATTGTAGGCTATTCTAAAAATGAATTAGACATAACAGCCGTATTACAGCTCTTGCAATACAGATGTGTTCTTTTCTGTTACAGTATCAATGTCATACATTATTCAGCCTTATATTTGACAGTTGTATTATAGAATAAATAGCAACAGGGCAGCTGCTTCCCTTCACTGTAGATTAGGGATGCAACAAATCAACATTTTCTTTAATCGATTACACGTTCCATTCCTTAATGAGCACTAGTGTAATTTTTATTTATTTATTTATTTTTCATGCAGTGCAGTCCGATCTCTGATAATTGTGCATTAGAATCAATGTAGGGCAGCATATAGAGGTTAATAAGTAGCCTGGCAGATACACACAGACTGGTGGTCAATCTATTTCTTTGGAATATACAGTGAATTTTAGTCCTACAATATTATTTTTAATTAGAATTTTTCGTTGTTTATATATTTCTTTGGATTTAATATTTCGCTGCAGGACTAATAGTAAACATGAGTTTTAAATGTACTTTGAAGCTATAAATGATTTGTTTACATTTGTATTATTTAAAAACATTGGTGCAAAATGGAGCTATATTTTGTGTTATGGTGGGAGATAAAAGTTGGTAAGAGATTATAATCCGTCTGTAAATTCTACCCTTCAAGGATGTATGCAAGTGAATGGGTTCTGGGTACGTATGTAAGTGAGAGTGCTTTGTAAAAACCGCTCAGTGAATCAGTATGATTTGGACTTCAGTTACGTTCTTTACGGTGGTGGCAAGCTGGGATGGACACTATACACAGTCGAGCAGTGACATGGACTGTGTACATTTAAGATTAAACATTACTCCTGTGTTATTGTATCAGTTTGGGAAAATCTATTTGTGGTGGGCCTTTTCTGATATTGTGGTTGGCTTCCACAAATAAACCCATGTACGGGAAACACTTTACATCTGTGATGATTTTTATCACTTACTGGCATTGGTGGAAAGAGCGGAAATAGCCAGCTGCCCATTTCACTATAAACGTGTTATAAATGCTCACATTAGCCTTTTAGTTGATCAAATGGCTCCATAATGGCTCCTGTAAATGGCATTGTAATTAACCCCGGGCTGCCTCTTCAGGGTGGAACAACAGAGTCATTACATCATGCCAGATCAGAAAACAACTTGACTTGTGTGAGCCAACTCATCTTTGTAGAACTGGCATGATGCTCATTTACCTTGTTAACACCCCTAATGGGATAACTTGACATTTTGTGATTTCAGTTTATTTTTCTTCACGGGGCAATTTCCTAACACTGTGTGTAATGAAAAGTGTCTGTTTTGACGCTTAATTAAACTGAAAAATTACTTGATAACATTGCTAGCATTCCCCCTACAAAACGAATGGGTATCTCTAGCCTCATGATACACTGGCCCGATGCACTAACAGACATAATAATAATAATAATAATAATAAATGGGTTTCATAAAGCGATTTTCTAGAACTGCTTTACACTAAGGGGCTGGGGGTAGTGAGACAGACAGCAGACAAGCAAAGCACAAGCACAGGATGGATGGGGAGGGTGATATAAACAAGCAGTTGGTGAAGGGCTTTGTAGGTGAGGACCAGGATTTTATAAGTAATTCAGCAGGAGACAGGAAGCCAGTGGAGGTATTTTACCACTGGGAGGATGTGGTGTAAGGATTTGCTGTGGGTTGGAAGTCTGGTGGATGTGTTCTGGACCATTTGGAGCCTGTTGATGGAGCTGACACTGATGCTGTAGGAGTTAGTTGCGGTTGTCAAGACAGGAGGAAATGAAGGCATGGATGAGTGTTTCAGCAGCAATATTGTGAAGGTGGTAGAAGGAGGATTTGACAATTTGGCAGATGTGGGGTTCGATGGCGAGGGTGGAGTCAAGGATCATGCCAAGGTTATGTGCCTGGGAGGGGGGGAAGACAGTGGTGGCATTGAGAGTCTGGGAATGTTTACTGAGGATGGACTTGGAGCCGATGAGGTGTTCTGTTTTGTCACTGTTGAGTTTGAGGAAATGTTGTTGAATCCAGAGTTTTATTGCAGACAGACAGGAGTCGATGTGAGAGAGGGGTGGGTTGTTGGGGGATTTGGTTCTAAGGTATATCTGAGAGTCATCGGCATAACAGAGGAAGTCCAGGTTGAAATGGGGGAGAATCAGATGTAGATGATTAAAAGGAGTGGGCAGAGTACAGAACCTTGGGGAACACCTTGTGTGACTGTGGATGTGACAGAGGAGTGGTTCTTTAGGGAAAAAAGGTATGATCTGTTGGTGAGGTAGGACCGGAGCCAGCTGAGTGCAGTGCCTTTGATACTGAGGTCTTGGAGTCTGGTGAGCATGATGTTGTGGCATTATCAAAGGCAGCATTCAGGTCAAGGAGGATGAGGATGTGAAAGGGATAGTTAGATTTTAAGTGGGATGGAATACTTGGTAGTACTGTAGTTAATGCAATGCCATTAGCTTACTCACGAGTCCCGTCGTTGGAGTTCTGGCCCGCCGCCCGGTTCCGAGTGGACTGGGAAGCATCAGACAGGCAAAAAATGGGGCCACAAGTTTTAATCCACACCACTACATGCAGGTAATAGGGTTACCCATTTCCAACAGAAAACCACGGTCCTCGACCGTTTCCTATGCCTCAGAGCGACGCTATGTGTTGGAACTAGTGCCAGTGTGACGCGCTGGGCCGTGTTCCAACATGAATCAAGAAGAGGAAAAAGTTGAGGCTTTTTTGTCTTGTGAAGGCCGTTTGCAAGGAATCCATTGATAACGTATCATACTAGCTTACTGGGAAAGGGGCTAAATAGCGCTCCAAATTGAAACTTTCTTTACCATGACACCTCCAATCTCTAGAGTGCAAATATAAGATGACCCCCCTTTTTCATATGTAATTTGCGGCAAAAACATAATATAATAATATTAGCAATAATAATAATAATAATAATAATAATAATAATGATAATGTAATATATAATATAATATTGAGTTTGGTCAATATCGAGATTGGTCATTTGCAGGAAGAGGAAGGAAAGGTGAACATGGGGCAGCAAGCCAATGTGAAATGATCATCTGAAACAGCCAAGCAATTTCTTTGTGTTCGCTCTGTCTCACATCATGCTCTTGTTTTTTGAAACACCCGGCTGTGCACAAACCAAACGTACATAACACCGTCAAAATAAGGTTGTCTCAATGCCGGGGATCTCACCACCGTGAAATACTCCCAGGGTATGAGGGAGCTGAACGTTATACAGCTCAGGCAGCTGTGAAAATAGGCTGAGAATCAGATGGTTCTGCTACGGTCAGCACTGCGCCCCAATCTCTA
>OMKL01086834.1:0-12024 GCA_900302295.1 Parasudis fraserbrunneri | reverse complement strand
GTTCATTTTAGCTACTTGGTGTGGTGGCGATACTAGATTTGTGCCTATTCTACTGCTGCACTCAAGGATAAGAGTGTCTGCTAAATGCCTGAAACACAAGATTAAAAACAGAACCAACCTTCTTGGCGTACTCCGTCATCTTCTTCGGGGAGGAGAAGAAAAGCACGCGGGTGGCTTCGTTGAACTGGATCTGCTCATATGCCTTCTCTATACAACCAGCAATCTCATCGCTGTAACAGAGAGAGAAGACATTTTATTTCTGACTGGGACCAGAGTGTAGAATTACAGGCAAGATCAAAAGTAAATACTGCTATGCTTTGAGTTCAGAAGGTCTCATTGTATCCACCTTGATATGCATGACTGAGAAGACTAAATACGAAGCACTTGGAATACACAAAGCACGAGGGGGTATTGTATTCACTCATGCCTGTGTGTGTCAGTCAAAGGACTTGGAATATACAAAGCTTGAGGGGTACTGTAGTCACTCATGTTGCTGTGTGTGCGAGTGTGTGTGTGTGTGTGTGTGTGTGTCAATAACCATGATAACATGCGCATTTCTTTTCTGATTTGGCGCAAACTATGGATAGGTTGAACCTGTCAAAGGAATGAATGATAACGCTGAGAAAGGCTGTCTGCTGAAACGCATACGTTTGATTGTTTGCTGCCCATGCTATGAAATAAAAGTACCTAAAAAGGACATTTCCGTGAGTGCTGGCAATTCCTTTGAATATATAGGAACCTATCTAGACCATGTACTCAGTAAGAAACTATTGGAAGATGTTTGAGTTGTGCTCGCACCCTCTTTAATTTAGGTTGAACCTGCACACTTGATTTGTTTTTAAATTGGTCCCAGATGGACGGTGTAGATTGAGGTCAAAGTTTTAGCCATTGGTGCGTATAGTATGGACAGTTGCCAGCGACAATCAAGATTTTGCCTGGTGGGGATGCCAACAAGGTCTACTTGGACCACATATTATTATATGTCTCCAGTCTACTTGGTATTCTTCTAATTCCTCATGACTAGAGAGTAGGTTTACGGGTCGACGTGTACTGTAGCACGAGTGTAGCTATCTCAGAGTGCCATTCTAGTTAAATGGTCGAATACTTGATGCATTTGTTAATCACCGAGTTCCTCCTACATTCATTGAGCAGTGAAGAATGGTGTAGGTTATTAAATATGTGGCGAGGATGGTGGGAGTGGGCTTTGGGCTCAGTTCATCATATCACTCCTTACCGAATAGTGTCCAGCAAAATATCTATGAAGAAGGTGTAGCTCTCGGCAGGGATGTTCCCTTTGGCCAGAAATACTTTGTTGTAGCTTCCCTCCATCAAGTACTGAAAAGAGCAGGGGGAGGAAAATTAAAAACGGACCAATATGCACATACATTTTATTATACCTACTGTTCTTAGTGAAACTTTTCTAAAAAACTTATCTAGAAGGGACTTTTTGATCATGTGCTCTGTTGTGGGTGGGGGTGGGCAATTTCACCAAGATGCTTCAGAGTGAAGTGGAAAAGACATGCATCCTAGGCACTCCTGCCATGGTACTTGACCAAGGTATGGGCATTACAACTGGAGTTGGTCCCCAGGCACCTGTCAGTGGTTAGGATGGGTCAAATGCATGAACATTTTCCTACTGGGATTAATAACGTACAATTTAACTTAAATTGGGTTACTCATTTGGTATAAATCAAGCTTTAGTTAATTTTCCATCCTTTTTCATGGTAAGTTTTTTTTTTTTTGCACCCATAGTCCAAATTGTGAGTATATTTAATGGACTTTCATGGGCCATTTTTCACCCATAGCCACTGTTAAATTCCTACCCTGGTTTGTAGAGAATAAACTTAAGTTATGTTTGGGGTGGAAATGAGTTCTGGGAATGATTATTGGTGTCTTCTACAAAGCATTTTCCTCATTTTTGTAAAAACAAACAAACAAACAAACATCACATTAAACAATGCAATTCAAACCGTGACATTAGCCTGACATTTTAAGGCAACTTGTGGCACCTGCTCTAAGGAGACCGGGTGTCTGATGTATACGTTGCTCTGGATGTCTCTTGCACTCAGCCTCTCCAGTTCTGTATGAAACTCAGACACACGATTCTGTGACAGCAGGAAAAGCAGATTCAGTCCAAGTAACTGATGCATGTAGGCAGCATCGGGCAGCTCCTCCCTTGATGAAGAGGGGAAAGAGAGAGAGACAGCGGAATATCAGAACACGCTGTTCACTTTATTTGACACCGCGAGAGAAAGGCGAAAATGGACTGATCGCATTACTTGTAATCAAAGTAGTAGCACTTT
Organism: Parasudis fraserbrunneri; assembly: GCA_900302295.1. Taxonomy (NCBI): domain Eukaryota; kingdom Metazoa; phylum Chordata; class Actinopteri; order Aulopiformes; family Chlorophthalmidae; genus Parasudis; species Parasudis fraserbrunneri. The sequence continues at coordinate 9,721 of OMKL01086834.1, read as the reverse complement.
AGCTGTGCCATGTATCTCTCAAAGGAAGGGATGTCCTTCTTGAGGATGCTCCACAAGGCTCCGATTTCCAGAACATCGCCTGAAACAAGAGTTTAGACAGGCCTTTATGTCTGAGGGAATTGTACGATTGGTTAAGCAATGACACTGGAGTTCGCCTAACACAATTTCAGCAAGTCTAGCAATACAACCTCTAAGTATTAATACTCACGGGCCAAAATAAGCTGCGGTTTAGTAAGCTTGGTCCCGCTAGTAGGCAGGAAGTTCAATTCCAACAGAGAGATCTGTGAAGAAAAGTTAAGACATTTCCAAAAACAAAGTAAAGAGTTATAAGCCAGTGGGGGAGTACCTAAATGACCCTACTACAATATTAATTGATTCCAGTGACAAAGCTCACATAATCTGTTTGACGGTTACGACAGAATATATCATGGCTGGCTAAGAATCTCTCACAATATATTAAAAACTAATGTTAATCAATTAACGCTAGCTGGGGAATAAAAATTTTACGCAAGAGATAACTTGGTGGCTGTAGGGATTAACATACAAGCGGTAGCGTTTTGTTCCCTAAATATAATTTAGATAACGTTAACATAAGCACAAAAATGCTACACGTAGCTTTTAGCATTAGCTAACTTATATGAAATTATCTACTTATGTTATGTAGTAAACTTAATTTTCCATACGTTGATAGATATCTTCTTAGCTAACGTACCAATATAGCTGCCGTTTGACTTCAGAAAACATGAATTGTCATTGTCGCTCTTATTTCTACTAGCGTTAACCAGCTAACGTTAGCTACCTAGCAGTTAGCTTTTTCCTGCTGTCGGTTCCAACACATCTTGTTGTAATTTTGACTTCAAAAACTTAAGAAACATAACACACAACCAGACACATCTTTACCTTAAGTTTAGTTAGAAGTTCCCCGCATTTGCTTAGGTTTGGGTTTTTCTTATTCCACTCCGTTTTCAATGTCTCATACAGCCCCGCTGTCTCTTTCAACGCCATGGTGAGTGATTCTGCAAAATACACGACACCGGTCACGAGAATACGGCAGATATTGTCGTAAAACACGACCCATTGTCAACAATCGTTTCTGACGGCGGTGCAAAATGGCGGCGTGGGCAGAAGACCGCTGGCGGAATGAAATACCAAATCATTATATTTTTCAGAAATTACGAGAGAAACTCGATTCGGAACCCAAAGCAAATGGCAGAAGGACTGTCAAAAACCTCACCTTTTGTTTGAATGGAGACTTGTTCGTGTGGAACGACGCAGACCGTGTGTTTTACACAACCAACTTGAGACAGCTCAACTCAGAACAGAGCCTGGGGAGCGGGAATTACCAGACCTTGCTGTGCATCAATCCGCCTCACTTTGACGTCTGCCAGGTACTGCTCAGTCCAGCGCAGTACCACGTTGCGCTCATCGGACAACGTGGTGCTACAGTTCTTGAACTTCCGCAGCGGTGGGGTAAGAGGTCCGAATTCGAGGGTGGACGGAGCGAAATCAACTGTAAGACCATCCCGGTGGCTGAGCGCTTTTTCACCAGCTCGGCGTCGGTGAGCTTGCGACAGGCGGCATGGTACCCAAGCGAAACGGAGGAGCCCCACTTGGTCCTGCTCACCTCAGACAACACCATCAGGTTCTATAGCTTGAAGGAGCCCCAGACTCCCGCCAAAGTACTTTCTGTCTCCCAGTCAGAAGAGGACAGCAGTGTTCACACAAGAGTGCGTTCCTATGCAGCTTCTCTCGGGGAGATAGCAGTGGCATTTGACTTTGGGCCAGTATCTTGCACTCCCAGGAAGCTGTCAGGCCCGTCCAAAGAATTGCTGGTCTACCCACTATACATCCTTTACGAGAATGGAGAGACCTATCTTAGCTACACCAGCAAAGCCAGCAGGTTGAGCGTCAGTAAGCCCATAGGACCCCTCCCCATGTACCCTGCAGCAGAAGATAACTACGGCTACGATGCTTGTGCCATCCTCTGCCTGCCCTGTGTGCCCAACATTCTGGTCATCGCCACAGAAACAGGCACACTCTATCACTGTGTGGTGCTGGAGGCCGAGGAAGAGGATGAGACTGGGGCCGTGGAGAAGTGGATCAGAGGGTCAGAGGCAGTGCCGTCTCTCTATGTGTTTGAGTGTGTGGAGTTGGAGCTCACCCTCAAACTAGCCACAGGAGAGGATGAGGAGCCCCAAGAGACTGACTTCACCTGCCCAATCAGACTGCACAGAGACCCCCTGTGCCAGCACAGATACCACTGCACGCATGAGGCAGGGGTGCACAGTGTAGGTCTAACCTGGTTCAACAAGCTGCACAAGTTCCTGGAGTCGGATGAGGAGGACAAGGATAGTCTCCAGGAGCTGGCGGCTGAGCATCGCTGCATCGTGGAGCACATCCTCTGTACTCGGCCTCTCTTCACCAGCCTGTCAGCTCCAGTGCTGGGCTTCCTGATCGTCTCAGACCTCTCCCTGGGCGCCACCATGATCTGCATCACCAGCAGCTATGAGTGTCTCCTGTTGCCCTTGCTGAGTTCCATTCGACCTCCCTCCCCGCCCCTGCTGTGTTCCCACCCGGGGGCGGGCTCTGCCAGCTCCCCCCTGCGCGGATTGGCCGACGACTCCTTCGAGCAACACATCCGCAACATCTTGGCCCGCAGCTCCACCAATCCCCTGGTACTCAGGGCGGGAGACAAGGACACGTCGTCTCCCCCTCCGGAGTGCCTTCAGCTCCTCAGCAGGGCCACACAGGTCTTCAGGGAGGAGTACATCCTCAAGCAGGACATGGCCCGCGAGGAGATGCAGAGGAGGGTGAAGCTCCTGACGAGTCAGAAGAACAAGCAGCAGGAGGACTTGGCTCTGTGCAGAGAGGAACGGAAAAGCCTCAGAGAGGCGGCGGAGAGACTGGCGGATAAGTACGAAGACGCCAAGTATCGCCAGGAGGCCATCATGAACCGGGTGAAGCAGGTGCTGGGCAGCCTCAGGAGCCAGCTCCCCGTGCTGTCGGACAGCGAGAAGGACATGAAGAAAGAGCTGCAGACCATCAGCGACCAGCTGAGGCACCTGGGCAACGGCATCAAGCAGGTGAACATGAAGATGGAGTATCAGAAGAAACAGATCGACAAGGGCGTGTCTCCGGCCAGGACCACGGTCTCCCTCAACGCCCACCAGAGGAAGTGTGTCCAAGGCGTGCTGAAAGAGCAGGGGGAGCGCATCGCCGACATGATGAAGCAGATCAAAGACATAAAGAACCATGTGAGTTTCTGAAATGATGTTCCCGACGGCATCTTATGCCTAAACCTCCATTAGTTTGCAGACATCCAAAAGTAGCCTTTTAGTCTTTTGAAGACTCTTTTCAGTCCATGTTGAAATTTGCTTTTAGGTGACATATGTCCCAGATTCCGTTTTGGGTAGAATCAGCACTTACAAGTTATGAAGACAGAACGTGTAGCTGTATGTGTGGAATGGGCCGTTGACATGGGGAATATTTTATATTATATACACATGAATCTAACCAATCTTTTACACTCTTTTTTTGTGTGTTTTGTTTATTGGTAATAAAGAATATATGATAAACTTAACTGCTCTGGCATGACTTGGGTTGCTTTTTTCCTTCTTTTTTTTTTTTTTCCATAAATCAGAACGTTGTGGGCCTCTGTTGAATGAGTGTGTTATTCACATGGATGACATAGCCTAAATGTTTCATGTGTGAAACTAGTTGACATGCAGAATATAAAAATATTTTGTATACACAAATCTAGCCAGGTTTCTGTATTCTACATGTTTTGCCTGTTACGCTGGAGAATAAAAATGTACTTTACAATACTGGCATGGCTAAGGCTGCATTTCATTTCTGTATGAATCCAATTTGCTCTCTGAATCAAAAAACGAATAACAATAAATAAAAAAACTGCTGTTGCATCTTTGATCATATCAGTGTATGTCAAATATACATATTACATGCTCCAGCCTGCCATCTACAGATGAACACCATACTGTTTCAACACTGGAATGCCAGCATTCTTCCATCCGCCAGAGGTCACCCCTTTCCAGCCTTTTCATCCTCAGTTTTTCTTTCACAGTGGGGCCCTGGTGAGGAATTCCCCACGTAAACACTATGACGTACACGGAGACCCCGGTTTAGTTGAGTAGGCTACATTGTTGTTGGGGTTTTCTTGCTGCTAACAGTCCTCTTAGGCCCACTTGGATTTGTTTTGCAAGAGCTTTCCCCTACTTCTGTTGCAATGCCACACAGCTCTGTTGGAAGTACTTGCTCTGCAACTACTGAGTTTTTGATTGTCATCTTTTGACTATTAATTGTAATTGTGTAATAGGTTTGCACTCATGAAAAGGTCATTGGTCATTTGAGGACACGAGTCCACTCTTATGAGACACGATCGATATACTGATCATTCAATTGGAGTAAACTTGATTTCAAATCAAGAGCATCCATCAAAACGATTTCAGCTGGGCTTGGATGAATTTTATGTCATTTATTTCTCTCTCTGTCTCTCTCTCTCTCTCTCTCACACACGGGACAGCAGAGGGTGCGGTTTACCGTAGGCCTAGCTGAGCAACACTCCAAATAGGGGGATGTTGTTTAAAAGTCTTTCATAAAGGTACAGTGTCTCGATCCAGTGCATGGGCCCAAGGAAACTTAGCGGACCCTAGGAAAGGAGATATTAATAACTCCTGGGCCAGCCCACTGCATTCCTCCCATGTGAGTCACACTGTAAACGAGAGAGAGCAGGGAGGAATGGGGTGGAATTGCCTCTGTTTCTCATTTGTGTTTCTTTCCATGGAGGAGTGGAATCGGGAGGCAGGGAGACCACCCCTCCTTCTCCCAAACCTTGAGAAAACCAAACACACACAAAAAAAAAAATACACATAAGACGCCACCATGGGCACGTAGTGGTTTTTTAAACACCACAGTTTCCAGAGGGGAAAAAGCATGGTACTTTAAAAGATATGCTGGCGAGGGCACACTGTAGATCTGAAAATGAATAAAGAAATGTGTACTGTAGTTGTAGTGTAGTGTGAGTGTGAGTGTGTTTGAGAGAAAGAGAGGGGGAGGGAGAAAATGGAAAATGGTGGTATGGAGATTTGGCAGGGTAGACTGTGAGTCATTGTTTATGTGATCTGTCACTGGGAAACCAACTGTGCATAAAGGAAAAGTCTGTAAAAGAAAAACGATTGCATTAACTTGATATGCGTGTATAAAATACACTTAAATGCAGACATTTCTACTTGGCTACTGTCGTGTACTTTTAACACTACATGCTAATGTGTAACAGTTCTTTCTAACCCCATTTCAAAAATCACATGCCCAAATAAAAGGTGCAGAACAGACAAGGACACAGTCCATAAAGTTTATTTAGTTATGATAGTTAACATGGGAGCAGTTGGGGAAGCCGTGTACAGTAGTCAGTGAGATAGAACTCTGTCTTTCTGAAAATTTCATCATAGCATGTGACATTCATTTATACAACAGAGAGGTCTTGTTCCTCTACATACAACAAACTGCAATACTTACAAAATACAAAATAATATAAAGTGGATGCACAAAACTACAGTCGGGATAATGGCGTGGCGGGTACATATGTGGAAATGCTTTACGGTTTACTGGATAGCGATGGCAAGAGTTAAAATGCTTTTGCAGTTCAGCAAAAGTAAGTTCTTCTACATAATTAAAACATACTAACAGTCTTACAGTACACATTATACTCTGAAGATGATACCCTCATTGACACGATCAGAGCATCAAGTAGCAGAATCTTGCTATTCATCACTAAATGCGCTCTTATACGTTCTGCCTCGGGGATTTAGTCATTGCAGGAATGTTAAGCTGAAAGGTTTCAGACAGAAAGGTTTCTGTATCCAGTCAAACATTGTGAATACAAGTGGTGAATACTGTTTACTTAGAAAGAGTGCACCGGTCTTTATTTTCCTCAGCCAACACTAAAGCCGTTTTTTTCTCTTTTTTTTCTTTTCTTTTTGAAGCACATCATACAAGCAAACTTCCGGGAGCGAGCAGGAAGAGGGAACCACACCTGGGTGACTTACTGATTGAAATCTTTTCAGTTACATTAAGCATTTGCCTTTGCCTCAATAGCCTGCCTTGACTGTAAAATGGGTGGGCTTTCACTTTTGTGGAAATCTAATTTATTCCACTGTGCAAGATAGAACAGAAAAGTGATTGAATCCTCTTCACATTGCGTTCTCACCCAGGTCTGTAGGGAACATAAACACAGTAGCATGAGTATGGTAGCCACTAGAGGAGAGTCTCTCTTGGCCCTCAGCTCCAGGGGCGGTATGACATGTTTATGCATCCGAGCCTTTCTGTCTGCGCTTGGAGGGGGGTATCAGGCGGTTTGGCAACTCAGGGGGCAGACCATGGCCATCTAGCTTGACCTCGATGAGGTGGCTGGCCAGGGCAAATTCTTCATCATCCAGCATGCCATCGCGATCCACATCCGACAGCTTCCAGATGCGACCCAGCACCGAGTTGGGCAGGCGGGTGCTCACCATCCAGTCCTTGGCCTTGGTACCACTCAGCTTCCCCTCGTTGGGAGCGAGGTTGTAGAAGATCTCATCATACTTGGGCTTGTCTTTGGTCACCACCCAGTCCTCCTCCTCGTCGCACACCTCCCCGTTCTCCTCGGCAAAGGGGTCGCCCTCTGTGAAGGGCCCGCCGCGGCTCCCCAGGAAGGCCCCGCCCTGCACCCCAGGCAGCTCCCCGGCCTCTAGCTCCTCCTGCCGTAGCAGGGGCATCAGCTTGGCGATGTCAGTAGCCAGCAACTCATCGAGAGCAGCCATCAGGTTGGGCTTCAGGGTCTTGAACTTTGTGAAGTCATGAACCTGTAGCTGCTCCTAGAGATGGAAACCAAAGAAGGACCAAGTAGCATGCATGAGCCAAAATTCACTTTTTATGAACAATTATTGAAAATGTGTTAAACAAACATGCCTATGTTGAGGTTTTCTGGCAAGGTACAACTTTGCACACCAGATGCTCCCTGCAGCCTCAGACTCACCTGCATCTTGGCACAGTCTGGGAAGTCTCCGGGGGAGATGTGGTGCTGCAACTGGATCTTGGAGAAGATGACTGGCAGCTGGTGGATCAGAGTCTTCTTCTTATTGTCCTTCCTGAAGACGGAGGGCATCTCCTGCTTCAGGTAGCTGATGATGTGGGCATGGACCTGGGATGAAGAGAGGCTTAGTCAGTTGGTTGTTGAAACACATACACATGTCCTTTGACATCAGACAAGTAGTTTATAGTACAAATAGAGTGACCTTGAGTTTGATTACTCCAATTTCAGATTCTGCTCTAAAATTGAATCTGATTCCACTTATGCACTACAAACTATAGGTGTAGTGTGTATGTACTATAGTAGTATGGCTACATCATGCAGGAAGGAAGAGATTTTCAATGAAACATGCACACTACTGCATCACGCACCCTGACCAGACGTGCCCTCTTGACCAGGTCGTTCAGTTTGCGCAGGGCCGAGTGGCGCGGGAGGTTCTGGATGTCGGTGAACAGGTCCTCTTCCTCCAACTCAAACAGCTTGCGGTTGTCCGGTACCAAGAGGGGCTCAGACCAAAAGGAGCCGATGTAGACCCGCAGCACTTCCGGGGTACCAAACACCTTCCCCAGGGACCACATGAGCGCACCGTACACCCGCATCAGCTGCTGGGTGCCCACCATGTCTGCCTTGTTCAGCACCACACGCAGCTTGTCCTCGTTGCCTTTCAGCGCGCCTATGGCCTCGGAGAACTCGTCGGATATCTCCAGCTTGTGGGCGTCGAACAGCAGGATGATGCGGTCCACACGCTCCGCAAACCAGCGCAGCACTGCTGGGAAGTCATAGCCTGTTCAGAGAGAGAGAGACGAAGGTGGGGGGGATAACTACAGACACTGATAGAGATATACCGTCGACGGAGACATACAAACGTGTGCACATGCATGCGCAACACTCGCACACGTGGAGAGGATAGGAGGTTAACATAGACACAAACCCGTCACATCTAGCCATCTCTACCCCTCTCTCTATTCCCTTCTCTCTCCCTCTGTCACTGTCCCTCTCTCCCTTTCATATCCTATCTCAGATTGGTTCCATCATCAACCTTAGACGTGATCAAATTTACTTCAAGAATAGAAAATGGCTAACATTCAATATGATTAGACGAAGGACAAATCGTCACGCTTTTCCATTGTTCTTTTCAACACTGCACCAACACGATTCATTCATCTCGTTAGTTGTTCATGCATGATGATTTAAGTGATATTGGGTTGAACAAACGGTGAATGAATAGAAACATGAATAGATGACGATGATGATGTTGATGGTGATTATGTGTGAAGATCATTGTTTATCCTCTACACTGCTCTCTTCCAGATGAGCTGTAGGAATTTCAGCTGTGCTCTCTCCCGGTTACTAATTAGATGTTTATTGCTTCACTCCGCTCCCCTCGGAGAGTCACACTTGTCCTACCGCCAAGTGTTATTGTGACACGACATGTCAGTTCCATGAGTTAGCCAGGTGTGACAAAGGAATGGAGTTTCGTGAACCGATGATAAGGGATGTGTGTCTCTGCAGGCCCCCCCATCATGCACCTCTCCTCACCTGTGCTCTTTCCCTCACCTCGGCTCACTCTCTGCTTGGCTCCGGACAGGATTCCCGGGGTGTCGATGATGCTGATACTCTCCAGGACCTGATTGGACAGTTGGGCACACTGGAACCTGGCGTAGATATGTCAGCAGAGAGGGGAATGAGTCACACTCGCACTGGTTGGAGGGAACGTCTACTCAAGGTCATCCGAGGTCAGATTTGGTTAAAAAAGGAATGCTCCCTTAAAAACATGGACGGAAAGAATCTGAATGACGCGAGACATGGGCTCTCTGTTATCATAGTAGCGACTGTGATCTAACGAGCGTGCTGGAAGCTGCCGCACCCCTCCCACCACAGGCCCATTGTGTGGAAGCAGGCCTCTCAATTGCACTGGGCTTCCTGAGGGAAAATGACGGCTACGACCAGCATCGAACAATAAGGCCTGCTAATGATGTGTGGCTTAGAACAACATCGCCACTTCCTGTCGCTGATGAGCCTAACGACTCCGCCGGGTTCCCAGAACAGGAAGTCAAAGTCAAAAGGAGAGACGCAAAACACATTCACAAACACACCCCGCAGAGGTGACGAGGGACTCCCCTGGAACATTGGCGTCACTCGACTGCCAGGTCAGTGGAATCCCAGGGACAGAAGCAGGGGTCTGTTTCAGTCCCCCCTCTGGCCACTGCAGATGTCATGTGTCTCCAGCAGCAGAAATGTGCTTTTCAGCGTGGCACACGCATGACTGCCATGATTCTGCTACAGTTTACATAGCTGGGGAAAAAAAGACTCCCAGAAAGATGGCAGCCCCAGACGGCAAACAGAGCGGTGGAAAAAATACTCAAGTGTTATGTTCCTTTTTACAGATTTGCTAAGCCCTGCTCGAGCCTGTGACTTCATCTGTTTGTCTGTGCCCCGAGGGGCTGTACAGCCCTCTGACCTTGACTTTAAACTGGTGTACACAGCAGTTCCCCTCTGAGTACATGAGCTTTCATCACCCTCTCGGGCGATATCGCTCCCTTTCTCCATTTTTCCACAAATAAGGCAAGTCCCTCCCCGCGCTGAAATTTGGCACAGACACTTGAAATTCCATAGATCAAAAACTGGCGCACTTCT
>OMKL01086833.1:0-11400 GCA_900302295.1 Parasudis fraserbrunneri | reverse complement strand
TATTGGCTAAGTGAGGTTGTGGTGTCTGAATCAATAGGCAGTACTATGTGCCCATGGCCTGGGGTGGGGAACAGAAGACCATTCTACAGGATGAAGGCTTCTCTCTCTCTCTCTCTCTCTCTCTCTCTACCAGCACAATCTGATCTTTTGACCTCTGGGTCATCTCATCATTATTTAAAGGATAAGGCCAGAGTAATTTTATTTTTTTCTTATTGTCAACATAGCCTCTTATTGTACAACATGTGCTTTCCATCCATCCCTTGCAAAAAACTATCATCATTTTTGGTCACCATGATGGTAGTGACGAATACCAGCTGTATCATGGCTTAAATTGGATTATACCATGGTATTATTTCATTACAAAAGTGGTAGGTCATCCCTTGAAAAGGACTTCAAAATGTCTCAGTCTATGCACACATCCCTGAATACAAATCATGGGATACTTAAAACATCACAGACCTTAATTTCAGTCAGGGGTTAAACACCTTAATTAGCAATGTCAGGGTAAATGAAGGAGCTTGATTTGAATTAAGGGGTTGTGAATTAATTGGTTTTTAAGGGTCAAATTCAGGGTTTTTGCCCCTTAATTGTATGTATACAATTCTACTTACATTTCTTTCTTAATTGACCTTAATTCTTATTTAATTAATGAATTGTTTTAAGGGGTTATTAAGGTGGAAAATGAAGGGATTCTGTTCCCTAAGTGCATGGTGATACATGACTTTCACCATGGCAGGACCATGGTAAATTATTGATACAGTCACGGTAAAACTCAAATTACCGTCAAACAACCATGATGCGTTTTCCTAAGGGATTACTCTGTAGTTTCCTCCAAGAAGTAAAAACTTTACATGCCTGATTTTTATGACTTTCATCATGCCTGAATTAGCTGCTTAATCTCCAAAAGTGTCCTCAAGTAGTCAAGACGTGGTGTTGTGTTGCACGTGAAGCAGGCAGGAGAGAGAGCTTTTCTAGCAGAGAAAACAATCGAATCCCTTAAGTGTTTTAATTATGTTTTTATCAAAGCCAGCGATATGCAACAAGGAAAAGTCAACACCGGGATTATCAACATAATCTTTATTTAGGCTTTATCAGAACTGTCACATAGCAACAGAAAAAGTAATACACATTTCAGCTCCCTGAAAGAGAAGCCTTATTTTTGTATTTTTATTTTATTTCTATTATTATTTTTTTTTTTTTTACTTTTACATGAAAATACCCATTTTGTTCCATCAAAATAAATACTGAGTAATTTTACAAAAGTTTTTCTTTTTCTTTTTGACAGTTTGTTGGGAGATTTTCTGTACATAGACATTCATGCTGTAAGCTGTGGCTATATATGAATAAATGAAAAAAACAAAAAAACAAAAAAACAAAAAAAACAAAAGAAGACATTTGAAGGAGCTGAGATGTGGGGCTGGAGGTACAGAAGAACCAGGTATGATGTGATATACAATTTCAAAAAGGATTGCATCTAAACCTTCCAATTGTTAGCAGTAAATAAATATATTTGCAATCTGAACATGTATACCTTTTGGTTTGGGGAGGGGTGGGAGGGTTGCTTTCCTAAGAGTGGAATGGAACTTTTTAAGCCTCTAGTGGTTCTGTTTTTATTTCCTCAAACTAAGTGTTGTTGCTAAGCGATACAAGCCAAAACTGCTTACTGGCTGGGATTGTGTTTGTTGCCCAACATTCTACCCTCATGTGAATAACCTGACCCTTCAATATAGATGACTGCTGAGGCATCTCCTGGAGACGGCTTTAGAGGAATATATGGGTTTAGGAAGCTGACCACATGTACTACATGACTGCTCATGAAAGTTTCAAGATCCAACAGCATTTAGGGCATCGCAAGCTTCGGCGACTTGATGTATTTCCAAATGCTACAGACCTTTGGGGTGGGGTGGGAGGTCAATTTCACGTCTGATTGACATCCCTAAGTACCCTCGCCCCTTTGAGACCCGCAGTACCAGCCTTTCAGAGGCTGTAGCGCACTTCTTTGAGCTAGCACGGTAGGTAGTGGTGTCACATGAAACTAGACAACCTAAGGTATCTATTGGTACCTTGTCATGCTAGCTTGTCTGGAAGAGGGCTAAATAATGCTGCAAATTTAGGCTACATTTTGGCGAGGGAAAAACTGCCATGTCCTTTTGCAAAGGGGTCCCTTGACCTCTCACCTCAAGATATCTGAATGAAAATGGGTTCTATGGGTAGCTACGAGTCTCCCCTTTACAGACATGCAGTTTTGGACAAGAACCATGCAGTTCTTTGCATGCAGTACAAATGTGTGTTCTAAAAATTATGTATTTGACCATTTCTGCATACTGGGGTCCCTAAACAGTCTTGGAATTGGACTCTTGCGGATCCTTGAGCCCAATTGTATTCATGTGTGATTATGTTAGTCCCCATAGTTGCAATTTAATTTTACTGAGACCATTTAATTTTATTTATTTATATATATATATATATATATATTTTTAAACCTGACCTCACTGTATATAATGATCTATTGTGACCTCTAGGGTAATCACAGCCTCATGAAACTTTACAACCACAAACTAGAAACCTAGGTCATTTGGAGAATGTATGACTTTCCTAGCTTTAATGACTATAAGGGGGAGTTTTTGAACAATTTCCAAAACAGAAGTGCTCGCCATCAAATCACAGAAAAATTCTTACAGAAATCTCCAAATGTCAAAGGTATTTGATACAAAATCACAACACAGAATTTTCTATGGTGTTCCTCAAGGTCTTGGTGTATTAATGTGGTATTTTGGAGGGATTTTTGACCATGTTTATCAATTCTTGAGAGGTCAAAACATTTTACGTTTTGCATCAAACCTGTGTAACAAATGGTATCAACCCAAAAATTGCTGCAACAACTTATGAGACATAATTTAGCATGGGAATGGCCATCATATGCTTCAATCATAATGTTCTAAGCCCTTATACACTTAACTTTCACAATTTTTATGAGTGCCTAACCAAAAGACAATGTTTATTACAGATTTCTGACTAAACTAAAACTTGACACACAGTGCTGAGCTGCATCTCAAATTAATCTTCAGGTTCCCAGCTTTCAGATGATGTATATCATTTCTATGTGGTATCTACTGGTGACCTGCTATCTCCCCCTAAAAATCCCCTGTCCCACCCTAAAATAGAAAAAAAATTGGTGGGGTCAACTTCTTTTTTTTTTTTTTTTTTTTTAAATAAAGATGGGGGAGGGATGGGGTACTAATTGGGTATTGTATTGGGCAATGTGTTTTGGTGTTCATCCTCAAGTTTTTTCCAATGGAAAACAATGGATTTATTTCGACGAAAATAAAAAGTACATTATTTTTTGGCACATAGTGATCAGAACTAGGTGCAGACAAAAGGGGTAAAATGGAGGAAAAAACATTTTTAATTTAGTGGGATCTTTAATCAACAGCTTTTCAGGACTTTGTACACCTGTGTGGTAGGCCTGTGTATTATAATGTTATGTATCACTGCTGTCACATAAAAACCTTGTAGCTCCAACTTTGGAATTTTACTTGAATCAAAAGGTCACATGTTGCTTTATGTACTTAGTAAGTTTCTACTGTCTAGACTCCAGGACCTTTGGATACCACTCAAAGACCATTGTATAGACCAGTTTTTCTAGGGATCCACATTTTCAAAATAAATATTATTATGACCCAAAACTCATTTAGATTATTGTTTGTTAATAGGAATTGATCTAGCTTTTAGACCGTTAAACTACTAGGCTACAGTGTTTTACTCAACATGTCAAGATATTCTCATCTAAAAGTTGCGTGGTGAATTTCGTAGCATTTCCTACGAACCACGAAAAGTCATTTTCCAAGGTTGTCGCGCTGCCACTTCTCTGACTTTTGCGGTTAAATGAAGATTATGGATAAGGTTAGGGTTAGGTTATGGTTAGGGGAATGGTTAGTGCTGGGAAAACATCAATTCATCATATATGCTACAAAAACCCAGCTCTCATGACAATAGCCTAAACATGTCTATTTTCCAATGGTATTCAGACAGCTTTGGCTTCATATGATGCTTCCACAGAATAATTTGGGGACCCATTGTAATATTCCCAAAACCCACTTTTAAAAACACTGGTACAGACTGTTGCTACTGCGTTTTCAGTTGCTTGGTAACAACATCGTTGTTCCAGCTTAGCATCCAGTCCGCAACATTTAAACGCAAAAAGACAAAAACCTTATCCATAATCTTCATTTAACCGCAAAAGTCAGAGAAGTGGCAGCACGACAACCTCGGAAAATGACTTTTTGCGGTTTGTAGGAAATGCTACGAAATTCACCATGCAACCTTTAGATGAGAATGTTGAGTAAAACTGAATTTCAGCACACTGGTTTAAAATGATTCTCAATGAGTTTCAGCACCTCACTGTGCAGTGGTAGGTTGTTACCTCCTGACAGGTACAAATGGATCCAAAATAAAAGCCTGTCACTTCCCTGAAGGAATGGCACAGCGCAATGCATTGATTGTAGCAGTGACACAATATTACTGCACATGGTCAGAAAATTCCATGGTCTGTAGCACCCATGTCATTTATATTCTCTCCTATCTCTCTGGTTGTTTATAAAGACCAGAATAAGTTGTGCACATGCACATATTGTGAAATTGTTTTGAAACATTGAAACTGTCTACATGAGTACGCGTTTCGTCAATCTGAAACTAAGGTTGTGTTTCTCAACTGATTCCAGAGAAGGAAATGTTTACTTTTTTTAAGATACAAGGTTTTCATCTGACCATAGCAACATATTCTCCAGCCTTTTATTCTCAGAATATATATATATTTTTTGTTGCAGTCCTCACCCTGAAAGGTTATGTCACCAAAGGTGCCAGGCTGATGGATCGGGAGCGAACATGATTGCTTGTTAAAAAGTCAACCAGAGACATTACAGCCTACAAGTTACACTCTTTGCGGAAAAACAAACAAACAAACAAACAAAAACAAACAAAAAAATATATATCATTATATACACTTCATAATGCCACTGGAATAACCTAACAAAACTCAAAAATAGACATTCTGAACTTGTTTATATCAATACCTTGACATTTTAAATTGCTGGAGGTTATTCTTCTCCAGACACATCTCACATTGGGCCTTGTTTATCAAGCAAAATACACAAACATTTGTACTGAGAGCTTTTGAAATATACACTATCAAACTCATTTCCACTGCAAATTAGGTGATAATTAGTCCTTGAAAACAGTTGACATGGGGATTTTGTGTTTTAAAAATTGTTACACTGTATCTCATCAACTTTCCACCTTTTATGTAAATATTGATAAATTAGGCCCAGTGTGTGAAAAAAAGTTTCTACATTTGTTCTTCAGTTACCTTTAAAATGTGTCTTTCTCCTCTCTGAAATCAAAGGCCATCATTAGTCTGGTGCAGTCAAAGACTTGCAGATGACGGCTGATTTGAAAAGGAAACAGAGACCCAAAATATTGTGTAAGGCAAATAATTATTGCCTTGTTGCATTTTTTGTACAGAAAAGCAAAACAACATTTGAAATGCTCTTCATATAATAATTTATGGTTAAAACGTTCATTACTTTCAACCTTTCATCACTTTTACATCATAATTGGAATATATTCTTCACACATCAAAAGCTAATATCATCGAGACTTTGATGGCATGTTGTAATATACGTAAATGCAAAGAAAACAGATACAGTGCTTAAATTAAAATAAATCATTATCTTTGGAAAAGTGGCATGATGTTGGAAATCTCTCAAAGGTGTCATGGTGGACAAAAACGCCCACAGATGGTTTGGAAGAGGGGGATGATCTACATCTAAAGGAATAATATGCCTACATGTTGTTTGTACCTCAACGTTCATAAAATATCTCTAGCCAAGTCCAGGTTTTGCATCACATTTCTGAATCAATCTTCAACAAATCACAAAAGTGCTAGTGCTTGAATTACGGAGCAGGTCACAGTATGAGAGAAACTTAACAAAGGAAAAACAAGCAAACAAACAAAAAATAAAACAAAGAAATGCAAATATTATTTTTCCAACATTTGTGTCAGGAAGTGTAGGCCTGTTCTTCCATAAACATATCAAATACAGCTATCAACTGTAGGTTTCTGCTGAAAAAATAATTTGTACACAGGAAACTTCAATGGAAGATAATGATGGAATAACCATGAATACCTCCAAACCTTCATAAAGACATAAGTGGATGTTTTCTGAACATTTTGCACACTTACACAGGGACACTTTACACAGGCCTATGTTGCATCATGGTATCATTGTCAAAGCTTTCCATGACTCTAAAAGGAGGGATTAAGAGGAATTACAAGAAGAGGATGTATAACACACTCCTACGCAGAGAGTTGGACAACGTTCCACTGTCTCTGCCCAAAGAGGAAGTAAACTAACCGGTGTCACTTATACTTGTATTATTTCCCCTTAACATATTGAAGAAAAAAAAATCATATTGATTGTTCCCCCTATCTTTTTTAGTCTACTTTATAAATAAGAACGCAAAATGAGTTGAAATAAGTTAAATAATTTCACTTCACGGCATCTGCGAGGCCATGTTCATTCACGGTGTCCATGGAAACAAAAATTAATGCAGCCATACAGGTATGGTTTCCTTATGCAGAAAAGATACGTCTGTTTACTTTTCTGATAACCATATCACTGCATAACCCCTAAATGTTTATAAGCTTAATATTTGGTTATTTGTGATACCATATGTACATGAAATTCAACGTCATTACTGCATTTTCTTTCAAACTAATTTGGTCATGGAGGTCAGTGTTTTGTTTTGAGTTACACAGCACTTTGGGCAGAGGTGTTTTCGCAGGCTGTGTGACATACAGGAGTAGAGCAGCTCTGTGTAAGAGTGTGGATGGATCACAGTCCCAACATTCTCGCGCAAGTTGTTAGGCACTGGGGGACAGCGCAACTCCTTTCAATGCGTTTCGTCTCCCAGTGGTAACGGGGAAGCCATTTTCTAACGTTTCTATGACAGAATTGACCCATCCTATTATTAGTCTGGGTGAAGTGTGGACTCAGAAATGTTTAGAACATTTTTGAAAATGTTTTGGATTTGTGAAAATAAGGTTGTGTTGAAGTTATGGCAAGAATTACTAGTAGCATGCTGGGTTATACTGCCTGCTCTCGACATTGTGTGTTTACATACACTTTAATACTCCGATATAGGCCCTTTTCACAGCAGCCATTTTGACTTGTCATAGATGGGTAAACAAAAGTGAATATTCTATATCTATGGTTACAGAATAATGAATATTCTGTATGTATGGTGACACCTTTGTTTACCAATCTAATGCAAGTCAAAATGGCTGCTTCGGGATACTTAAGCATTCCATCCACGAATTGAAACATGTACTGTAAGCGCCATAGCCATAAGCGCCACAGTCAATAGCCAAGATGAGGTCCTATCTCCTATTCCGACTGTGAGAAACCCAAATATGATCGCTGGAATATAACAATATAAGCTAAGATACTGAGGCATGTAAACACCTCGTCCCATTTCATGTTTTTTTTTTTTGTGTGGTCTGTGCAAGTTCTGTTTCCATGGTAATACTCGCAATGTTCCATTTACTCACTCATACAGTCATGGAAGTAATAGGGATATTAAAATGCATAAAAACATCTCATCCCCTCCATGACTTTATTAATCCCAGCGGGGATATTATTCCTCTGCACCGGACCAATCCTAACCACTTGGGAGCCGTGCGCAGCCACAGACAGGTGCCCGGGGACCAACTCCAGTTGAAATGCCAGTGGGCAGTGGCAGGAGTGTACCTAGTGACTGGGATATTAACTGGGATATTAGCTAGCATCCAGAATATTAATATGCATGGAGAGGCACTCGTTGTAGGACAGAGTCGACCGACCTTGGCCCTCGCTCTCTCTCTCTCTCTCTCTGTCTTGACGTGGCATATCATGATATTAATGTATGTATCTGGAGTAAGTCTGGAGCCACAGTCATTTCCTGGCTTTTCAGTCTAGATAGGCTCATTTCATCGAACTCTCGACAACCAAAGCGGGTCAACAGGCTTGGTTCCCTCCGTGTTTATAATGACACTGCAGGTCCAGTGCTTTCAGCCACGGTTGTTTGGCCTTGCTCGATGTCCTCAGTGACACAGTGATGATTTCAGGCGATTAGCGGGGACAGCTTTTTCCACGGACAACCGAGTTTAAAATGAGGTTTCGATGGAATGTTTCTGGTTTCCTCCCAAATGACTGTGCATTCAGTATAGAACTGCACTGTACCTAATATGGATACAGGGGAGAATGAAGTGTCTTTGTTTACATTTACCTCACTGTGAGTGGGTTAAAAACATCACCATGCCCCATTCCAGTCTGTTTTATTCTTCTGGTATTACTGTATGTGGCTTGGAGCCTTACATAGGCAGAATCTTCATTCATCTTCTATCTGCATTGGGACTTTAACAACAATTTTAATGGCATGAATGGGGCTACAGTCCAGTGCTTCACCGTGGCATGTGGTGAAACATCCCCAACACCAACCCTTAAACTAAAAAGAAAACACTGGTAGTCTGGCCTGGGTTTCCCCCGAAGAGCATTTTAGTAGAGCATATTTGGTCCATAGTCTTGCATTGGAGGAATGCTGAGGTTGGACACAGTGCTTTTTGGGAAACTCTGACTCTGGATATAAAAAATAAGTGGGGTTTTGAATACATCTGTACATTCTGTACATGTGAAAACACACCTCTACCTCTCTATGGCTCTCGTCCGTTCTATTCAGAGGACATTTCTCACAGTGCTTTGGATGGGGGCTTCTGGACAATGCAGGGGTAGGGAAAAAGAAATTCCACTCTGCATCTCTCTTGTACTTGTAGAAAAGTTACTTTACTAGGCCTAAATCACGCGCATGCTCCAGCTTCCGGCTTTACAAAGGACTACACTGAGGCAGAAAAGGGCGGGCGTCAGACAATACCAGCCAAAGCCCACGCCACGGCAGCTGGCTTCGTGAGATCACAAGATCACGCGAGAATCCAACTTGTCAGGCTTGTCAGTTATGCGCTTGGACCAATCAGCGTCGTCTGAGGAGCTACTGGCAGTTACGGGCATGGTTTAGATGTAAAAACAGTATTCTTTTCTTTTTTTTTTTTCAAGTGCTGGCCCTATTCCAAACAGTTTCAAAGGATGACATCCCAGATGGTTCTCTGAAACAAAGTGGTTGATTTGATGGGTCAGGTTAGTCAAAGCTTGCCACTCCTACCAAAGGAGGATGGAGCGTTTACTTCTGGTAACTCCATTACCTGGCAAGGAAGCTGACTCCCAGAGAGACGTTCAAGGTATCAGGGAATTCTAATTACCCACCCATTGTAGTTCTTCGAAATTGATTGAGGGTAGAGCTAAGTGACGTTTCGCTCGACCAAATTAGCACCTTCTGCCGCCAATGTTTCTGAGCAGAGATCGCTTTGGCCAGCCACATAAAGGCAATTAATCAATTATGCCTCAATCTGGTAAATGAGTTTAATGTTCCTTTGCAGTGGAATTTCCCTTTAATTAATGCTGAGTGGAATCTATTTCTTTTTAATCACCTTGTAATGACGCCCCTGATTTTGGTGCCTATTTTGTGTGGGATCAGCACCTGAATTGCACTTTCCCTATCCATGCCCATTATTTTATAATTCGATGTCTGGAGTTCAATTAATTCAACTACTGTAGCAGTTAGCAAGCATACCGTAGGCCACTGATGCAAAACTGTGACCAGAGCATGTCAGCTACATGAGACCTATGGGATGTGTGCTTGTTTAGGAGAATAATTAAAAAAAATGCGTAAGAACTCCCTCACCTTTAAGACGCCTCTCTTAATTTGGTCACAGTGGAAGTACTCTCCAACTGAATAACGAAATGTCATTCAGACTGAGCAGGCGAGCGGCTGCTGCCCGTGAGGACAAACATTAGTATTGTGAGCCTTTGTCACTCGAGGGCTCGAGGGGAGGATTTGTTCGGAAGTGCAACAGGAAATGAACTTGCGCCACTTGAGAGAAGAGCCGATGTTTGCACTGCGAGCATAGGTAAACAACTGGCTCAAGTACACTGCCTATACACATCTCAGTGATACCCTCTACGTATTGTGCCATGAATATAAATGAATGGAGAGATTTCCAGAACATTCCTTGATGCAAGCTCCGAGGGCGGGAGCGCTGGGAGAACAACTAGGATGTCACGACGGCACAGAGTGGGATGTTGAGTGTGTGTGTGGGGGCTTCATACATACTAACTTCACACATTTATGGACATGCACAAGTGAAAGCAAGTGCACTGGCATGTGCGGGCCACGCACGCACGCACACACACACACACACACACACACACACACACTTACAGACTTTAACAGAAGTCAGAATACCATAAATGTTTACACTATGCCTGTTGAAGTTTTCATGGATGCTTCTTTTCTGCTGTTGTTTTTCACTTTTTATTGCACGGTCCCTCTCTTCACCCCTCTCGCAAAAGAAATGGATGGAAATGGTTTGGAATGAACTGGAGCAAGTCATGAAGTGTGTGTTTGTGTGTGTGTGTGTGTGTGTGTGTGTGTGTGTGTGTGTGTTAGCAGCTACTTTATTAATGCACTTTGACAGTTCAGGTCAAGGATTAAACCTAGCCTTTTTGCCATAACCTTCTTTCACTGGTCAGCTCTCTGAAGCCTGGTAGGAGAGGAAATTGGATCTATTCTATGCTATTCTATTCTATTCTATCCTATCCTTCAGCTTGAGACTGAGTGGCTAAAGTGGCAGAGGCCTAGGGTGGCTTCACTGTAATGTCAAGGCTAAGACACAAACGCAGATTGCTGGAATATTTGTGTGTGTGTGTGTGTGTGTCTATGCATGTGTTCATGTTTGTTCGTTTGATCAATAAAGATCAATAAAATTAATCAAAATGTTCATTTTGGCAAAATTATGACACATATTGTTGTATGAAGAACATCTTTCTAAACATAAAACTATAATCAATCAGGAATAATGTCATGGTAAGATTTCTTCCTCATTTCTTTTTTTCACCTAGGCATAGGAAACACAAGAGGGAGCATCATATTCGACGTTTAAAACGAGTCCATGTTATACAATATCAAATAGCTTTGGCAACATTATTCACCTCCACGACTCCCCAACATAGTCAATAATCGCACATCGCCGCTGTGAATCTTAATGTGGGGATGTTCTTAAACGCTCGCTCCATCCCTCACATCTTACCCCCTTTTTAATCCCCGTCCCCCAGCATTTAAACTGCAGGTATCTTTTGAAAGATGACTGGGATTTGTGTCAGCGGAGGGCACAACCCACAGGCCTTTAATCAGAAGTGGTCATCTGATCGCAGTTTGTTTCTGATTTCTGTCTCGAGTTTGACTGGGTCAGCT
>OMKL01086829.1:8932-19399 GCA_900302295.1 Parasudis fraserbrunneri | reverse complement strand
CGGGAGGGGGGGGGGGGGGGGGGATGTGGTTTCAGTCTGGCGCGACAATAGTCTCTTGCAAGCTCAGATGTTGCATCACTAGTACTCGAAATGCCATACTACTGTGGGAGATTTCCAAGAGATCATATGTTTGTGCTGGAACAGAGAGCGGAGGGCTGCTGTGGAACTGTGTCAGTGGAACAAACTTCACAGAGCCCCTGACTGAATGAGGTGTGTATCAGTCAACTGCTGTCCTGAATTACACGTTTACTGTCCAACCACATAGCCTGAGGCGTTCATATGCCCAAATAAAGATTTAGGGGATCTTCACATTTAATGGCTAAAGCCTCAATACAGCCTAATAGCCTTGCCTATGTCTTGTCAGTGTTCAAAATTGTATTATTTGGATTCATATTCTCATAAAAATGTATTTGTCCACAAATCATTTGATGATTTTAGGTCATGGTCAGTAAGACATAGCATAATACGGGCTAAGGCCACGGATAGAAAGGCTAAAGTAAGTGCTCTGCAGAAACACAGTGAGCCATCACATGACTGGCCTAGTGTTATGTTGACATGCGATGGTGAGTCTGCTGCAAGGAAAACAGTGTTATCTGGCAGACAGGCAGATCAGGACAGTGTTGATAGATGCATCATCATACCCACGGAGATCCCCAGGCAACAGAGAAGTCAAAAGAATAGGGAAGATGGAGATTAAAGGAAAGGGAAACATACGGGACAAAAAGCTTTCCAGGTGAAAGCTTTTCTTTGAGGCAAGCCGGAAAATGACAAGGTGATTTCAGTTTGTTGAGGAGGTAGAGAGGCTCTAGGAAATCAAATCATAGGACTCTATTGTATCAGATATTGCTAAATATCATGCAGGGTAACAAATTATCAGTGACTTCAAGTGTTCTAATGTTAGTGGTGTTATAAGCTAAGCAAAGTGCACAGTGCTCACAGGCTTTTGCTAATGTTTCTAAATCATGTATTAGGCTAATAAAACAATCAGTGTATTGCAGTCAACAGGGACTTGGATAATTGAAATATAATGGCAACAGGATTTACTGTTGGCCTAATGTTCTTTCAACATTCAAAATAACAGGACTAATATGGTTCCTAAAATAGGAAGGATTATAAAATGTGACCACAGCCCACTGCTGTAGAGGCCAACAGCATTTAGGATTCTCATAATCCAGTGCAGAAATTCCCCCAAGTCCTGAGCTAATTAGTGATATAATTGAATCGCCCAGTTATCATGAACACTGCACTAAGCCAATACATGGAATTGGGGCAAAAAAGGAGCGATATAAGAGGGAGGCAACTACAGTGGTTATTAAAAGACTGACGTGGTTCAGTTTGAACAGCACTTTGTTGGAATGAAATTACTAGGCACTTGAAGTCAAGAGCAGTCAACTATCAATATAATGCAGTAAAAACACTTGACCAAGCTAGCCAAAGTGACTGACTTGTCAACTGTCAATTAGCAGGGGTGGGCAGTCAAACATGTGCCAACTGGATAGCAACAGGGAGGTTTCATTAACCCTCGACCACGCACTGTTTGGCCGGCTTAGGAAATTCCACAAATGGTTTGAGCCTGTTATGCCCTTCTGTAAGCCCCAGTGTGGTGCTTTCTTTCTTTCTGTCCATTGTATTCTCTGCTGTTTATCTGTCCCTTTTTCTCTTTCGCTTCCTCCAAAACACGCTGTTTCATGTGACTGGGAGGGGGGTTGCCAGACCCAAGGCCAGACCACAGCTATCCTCCCTGGACAGGCTAGGTAGGTTGGAGGCTGGAGCAGGGTTATTATCGTTTTTAATTTGTTTTTATTTTTATTTCGTTTTTCATTTTTGTTGTCAATTCAGTTTAGTTTCAGTTAGTTTCCAGAGTGTGTTTGCCAATTTCAGCTTTGTTTGTATTGTTTAAAATTGTTTAGTTTTAGTTTCGTTTTGATTCGTTTCAGTATTAGTTTTAGTTTTTTTTGTTTTGGTTATTATAATATGGGTGGAATTTGTCGGGCAAGATTTAAGAAGTTCAGACTAGCATCCCAGTCTCAATGAACTCCTCATGCTTGTTGTGTTGACAAATTTGACCAAATTGACATAGACTAAAACTAAATTCATTTTCTGTATATTTTGTAAGTACACAGTATAGTTTCATTTAGTTTTAGTTTTTTTTCTCTAAAGTCTAGTTTTTATCTTTATTTCAGTTAACTAAAATGTTTTTTCACACCTCGTTTTAGTTTTCAGTTTAGTTTTAGTTAACTATTATAACCTTGGGCTGGAGGCTCTCTGAATTTCCAGGAGTTCCCATAACACATAGT
Organism: Parasudis fraserbrunneri; assembly: GCA_900302295.1. Taxonomy (NCBI): domain Eukaryota; kingdom Metazoa; phylum Chordata; class Actinopteri; order Aulopiformes; family Chlorophthalmidae; genus Parasudis; species Parasudis fraserbrunneri. The sequence continues at coordinate 17,102 of OMKL01086829.1, read as the reverse complement.
TTTGTGTTGCTTTAGGAAAGGAAACAAGCATCCTATACAGATAAGCCAGTAACAATTTTCTCTTCTAGTGCCAAGAAATGTAATCTCTAAACCCAGCCAGAGAATAAACAAAAACGCTTAATAACAAACTGCCATGTTTGTGTGTACAACACAAACAGAGATCTTCAGTAATCCAGTGCCATGGATGATTTGCAGTCTCAAACCATTGCATAACACATGACAAAAACATAGACCAAGCGATGTTGAAGTGAAAGTGCTACAGATGCTGGATACAAGGGTGTAGCACAAACTTCAGGAAAGGTGTATCCTAAATGATGAAAGCGAAGCCAGCGATAGTTGCAACGGACAAAAAATGGGTTGAATTAAAATGAAACGCAGGACTGTCCCAAAGCCACCTCAGCCATGATGGAAAACATTGCAAAACTGATACAAGCTTCAAGCATTAGGGTATACAGCTGCATAGAACACACATACATGGGATCAGGCCTTATAAGCCTAGAACAGCTAGAACATTTCAGCCCACGGGTCTGTGCCCCCCCCCCCTTATCTTAACTACTTATGGGTAAAAATGCATCCACCAAAACCAACCCTTCTCAATGTATCACCAATTATAGGAGAGTACATCACAGGAAAGGGGGATAAGAGAACAAGGGGGAAAGAGGGGAACACAGGCTGGAGGAAAATATAAAGTATTTTGCATGCTGTAGTATACATACCCTGCTTGGCTACAATCTCGATAGGGCAGGACTGAAAATACACTATAGAAGGATCTTCTGCCACTGATAAGGACTATCCTATAAAAACAAAAATGGCACATAAGCTAATTAACATCTATCTAAAAAAAAAAAAAAAAAAAAGATCTACAGGTTAAGATGATAGAGTGAGCAGTAAACAATTAGGATGAAGAAAACAAAGTGAAACTTCAGTTTGTGTGTGTGTCTGTGTTGATGTGCTGTGACTGCAAGTCGGCCTGTGTTAATAGAAACAGTAGCACATGTAGTATTTGGTCAATGGTTTGGGGCAAGAATGATGCATTTTTCCTTACAAGATCTTACTAGAATGACTTAAAGGGGCATTTTGCGGATCTTTAACCTAAAGCTCATCGTTCTGTTGTGCGGAGGAGATGTGATAATCGGACATAAAATTTACTAATGTGTTCTGTGTCTCGAGAGCTCGGCCTTGTCGCCCCCGCCCCCCCAGAGAAACTCTGCTGGATGACGTCACTGGAGGAGAGCAGACCTCTACTGAACTGCACCCACTATTTCCTCAACTATAACTTTCCTCGAGTTGGGCCAACTACAGTTGAAAATAGTTGAGGAAATAGTGTCTGCAGTTAACTAGGGGTCTGCTCTCCTCCAGGTGACGTTATCCGGTTGAGTTTCTCGGGGGGGGCAATGCGGCTGAGCTCTCAAGACACAGAACATGTTGGTAAGTATGTCCGATTATCACATGTCCTCCTCACAAAAGAAAGATAGGATTCAGGTTAAAAATCTGCATAATGCCTCTTTAAAAGTGCCTTGCACTGGTGTAGATGCAGATGTTAAAAAAAAAAATTGAAGCTTCATCTAAAGGCATAATGCATCGGTACTGTTATATTAACAACTACAACATTAGGCTAGGCTATCTTTTAAAAGGGCCTTTTCACGGTCACACCTCTCTGACTAAAATGGGCATCAAAGCGTAAACAACTCCTGGGTCACAAAGTCATGATTGTTTCACCATCAGCAAATCGATGAGCAATTGCTAAATGGTGTGGCAAATCCAGCTCACATTTATACCACCTCAGTTATGACACGGGATATGAGGCAGAACTGTACAGATCATTGGCAAACTTAATTTATCAGATGACTTAATTTAACAAATGGCACACATTAAATGGCCCACTGATCATCTAGACAAAGCAACTGCTCAGAGGTTAAAGTAGGTTAGCATTTTCTCCATGAAATCAACCACTCCATACCAACCATGAACTGAATAATAAATCGTATAGGATGATGGCTGACCAATAAGCTTACTTCAACAGAACATCCCTCTGAAGATGCATCACTTCCTGCAACAGCCATGTAACTAGGTAACAAATTGGGCTCTGCATCTCAAAACACCCAGAATAAAACGGAATTATCTTCAGTTCCAAAGAATGTGGACATTGGGAGTGATAAAAAGATGCAAGTAAAATATTCCTCACAAACACTTCACAGTCCTCCTGGATTGTTCTGTATAAGGATCTCTGATTTTGTCAGGGTCTACACATGCTGTATAAAAATCAACAACATTTAACTGAGGTCAGGAATTTCTGAGTGAACCACATGCATCATTTGATAAAGTGAGACAGTGTGATGTGATGTGAGACTTATCTCTTATGACTTCACAGTGACTTTATTACGGTGTGATCCTAGATTTACGTCAGTGATTAAACAGAGGACATACAGTACAATCTTTATGTAATAACGGGTTCCAGAACCCTCCCAATAATGAACACGCAGTCTCAATAAACCAACAGTAACATGTTATCTATAGGTCTTAAGGACTAGCCATGAATAGTCTAAGGTTCAGAATTTGGCTTGTAATTGGAGAGACATTGAAACTGTGGTTCATTGAGGAAGAGCATCCAGAGGGTTTGTATTGACTAAGGGACGGCGTTTTGCACCTTCATACCTTCCATTGCGTATATCATGTTGCCTCATGTTCTTTATGAAGTGGACCTTCTTGAAGCTCTTCGGTCGGGGCGAACCCGACAGGGTCCGACATCTAAAAGACCAAACACATTTTTTTTTACAGTAGACCAAACGCGACACAAAACATCAGCGATTCAAAACCACAGAAAGCCGTGTCGGCTGGGACATGTCGAGCTCACGTCTCCCTCCTATGCCCGGGACAGTGAGAGGAGGACAAAGCGAGGGCAGCGGCGCCAGGGGCAGAGGAGAGACATACTGCTACGTGGGTACGGTACCTGCGTAGTGGAGCGTTCTCTTCTATGTCCTCCAGAGTCTCCAGTGAAGAACGCTGCGAGATGAGTCTCCGTCTGTGGGGAGAGGAGCAGAGGAAGAACGCTCGGTTAGGGTTTGGTTTTTTCCCCCGGCAGAAATACAGAAGGCTGAATCACAAGAGAACCGTGACCGGGCCAGCGGTTGTTCCGCCAAGTGGCGTGATGGGAGTGCGAACCTGGAAAACCGGAGAATGAACGAACTCTTATGAAACCTTGAAAAGAGTGAGGTATAGAGAGATGGCGCATCATGCCAAGTTTCCGTAAGCATTTGGTAGTGATTAATCCTGGTTTTATCATTACAGGGAAACATCATGGCACCCTGGAGCGATTTGGCTTCATATGGGCATGACATAAATAAATAAAAAATAACACAAAAAACACCACTAACATGGTGTTAGTTATTCACAATGAATCCCTCAAAACATTCCTTTCCTTCTCGATTTGTGTTACTCATGGAACATTGTACTCATGGAATAAAGTGGGGTATTAGCACTCAGCAGAGCAAGCAAGGAATTTCCACCCCAAATCTCCAATTACTACTTAGTGGGGAACCGTAGATAAATGACAGGAAAACGAGGCTACCTGCCACGCTGACCACGCTCTTGTAGGAAAATGTTGAACTTTGTGCTTTTCGCAAATTACTGAGAAAACAAAAACAGACAAGATTATGCCCATCATTCATCTTCATATTCTAACACATCCTAGGGAATGAGTAAACCCTATATATCTTTTCCATGTGTCTCACGGGGGCAGAGGTGAATCCACACTGTAACTCTTGTATTGCCTGTGTTCCATCTCTGTACACTCAGTGGTTTATTTACAAAGCTAAGCAGCAAGTCTTGCATTGTCTAGTAATAATTGCCATCAGCCGACACCACTATGTCTGTGTGGTCAATGATCACTCCAGAGTCTTGTACAGCACTTATGCGACATCACAGAGAATTTTCCAGAATCAGGCACTGGCGCTGGTAAGAGGATAAGGAACCTGCTCTAAAGCACTTCATATAACACCATTTCATCACAGACGGCCTGTATTTCACACTTCTGTTGCATGACTAACGAGCCAAATTCTATTAAAACACCACCATATAATCAGCTGCTGGCTTCAGCAACAAGCCCTCATGTTTGATCTAATGATGCCCGAGCTGTTCCAAAACTAAGCTGTAATCGCATATTCAGAACCTTGATAACGACATAATCCAAATTATTTGTCAATCTGTACAACAGACCCACCTATGAGGTACCGCAAAATAATGGGCGGAATTGCAAAACCATGACACACAATGTCGCAGGGCCTTTTCTCCCATAAAGAACCCATTAGTCTCCTGCAGAGGCTGACTAGCAGACATGGTAGAATAGAGTGATAAAACAGAAGAATGTACAGCCCGTGCATGTACCATCCTGCACTGCCTCCTCCATTTGTGCCCCTCCTCTCAGATTTCACAGACTGAGACATGTTGTCATGCTGAGGGCCCTGCCCTGCATCATAAAGGCCTCTTGATGACACTTGACCCGAACTGTCCCCTCTTCAGTGACCATTTCAGCGAGCCGCGAGACCGGAGAATGTGTGTGTGTGTGTGTGTGTCTGTGTGTCTGTGTCCAGAGGCTGGTTAATCAACAACAGAGCATAAGCACAGATTAACAGAAAGATGACTCTGTCCTCGAGGATCTCCCAGAGGTAAAACCAACACAGGCAGAGTGAACACTGTATGCCAGAAGAGATGTGGTGAGCTGTGGTGGTGTTTGCACACTGGGAGCTGGGTTTTGAAGCAGAGGAACATGGAACAGAGGGGGCTATAATATAGCTTAACCCCCCCCCCTGTACTGTATGTTATGGCCCCAATAACCATAACAGCAGAACATCGAGCTCCGACATGCAGTATGAATGGTAAATAAACGTCTGGTTCTAGTTGAAATGAACATTGGCGGTTAAGACATGGACCCCTCCTCCACCAGAATGGATGGCAGGGTCATGATGTGATGGTTGACCTCTGGCTGAAGGTCAGACAGGCAGGATCATGTGATTTATGGTGGGTCTTAAGACATCCCCCCCCCCTCCAGTGACAACCCTGAGAGATGGATGGCTTGGCTGGATAAGGGGATGACTCAGGCTAAAAGGAGGCTAGAACACTCTAGTTTACCGAGGTGCATCGCTTCATTTCTCAGTTTCACACAAGGCAGTAATAATAGCTTTATTATGAATGATTAAACCTGCTGACATAGTGGGCCATAGCACACCTGTCTTGAGTAAGAGTTTGTCACATCCAGTGACCCTCAGCTGGTATGAGGGCAGTTGTACAGTTCAACAGGACGCTAGGTTGCTAGTGAGGACTTTGATCCAGCCACTGCAGATGAACAACAGCAGGACGTGGATTTCTTTTTTTTGCCAAAGGATGTTTTCCAGGCCAGTATAAATGTTGGAAACAATAACATGGACCAGACACCAGACCACTCATTCATTCACTTCAGACACAAGGCAGAATGCTGCCAACTACCTGGGGTTGGATCAATCGGTTCCTACCAAACAGTCTGACATTAACAAAGGGCTGGTCAGATACTTCAAAGAAACCCCCTGAATGACCATCTCTCGAAGAGAGTGCCCCTGGAAAAGTGTCTGCCTGCGAGGGGATTTTGCTTCAAGCACATTTCATAAATGCAAGCAAGGTAATATTATCTAAATAAAATAATATTTCATAAACGCAAGCAAGGTAATATTATCGAAATAAAATCATATTTCCACAGCAGGCCTATTACTATCGGTTTCCAAGAAAAACGTTTAAAAAAGCAACCAGTATTTAAGCTACCCCATGTGTGTGCCATGCATTGAAGCTAGAAGAACCGATGAAGGGGACTTATGCAGAGGTGGAGATTAAAGTGTTTCACACGCACGCCCTGTTGTTGGCTGTCTGCCACGGACATTGTCTTCCGTCCCACTGGCGAAGTCAGTGAGTGGAAATAAATCTAATGTTCTCGGTTTCTTTTCACAGTTACTGGGCGAAGCGAACGGAAATGTAATTATTTTGGTAAAAATCCAATCAACATAGCCAGTTCTTCAGTCCTCACGAACACATAAGGATAACAAATGTGGTGCATTAACAGACAAAAAAAAATCCTATTTAATCTGGCCGGTGTATAACGACAACATGACTGAAATATTTTTTTTCACTGTAGAACTTGGCAACACAGAAACATGCTGCCTCCTCAAAATAGCAACGTATGACATGTTGTTTAGGGTGAGCCACAGTGCGAGTCGCATTGTGGTATCTGAACTCTTGAGGGCTGTTTTCAAACTAGCGAAAGGAGCAACACATGCTGCTGAGTCTGTGTCTATCTAATCTTATCTTGGCAGTAATTGCCGCTCTGGTTTTGATTGTAGCGGTTTTAACCATATCCTCTGGCTGCGTCAGAGGCATTTGCTGACAGTTCAGGCATTGTGAGATTCAGCGGAGGAAAACTAAGCATTCTTATATAATCCTGCGATTATGCCAACCATGACTTCAGCGAACAACGATCAACCTCATAACCAGAAGGATGTGACCTAATCACACAAAACTGCAGATTACAATGTGCTGAACTGCCTTTTTCTTTCCAGCCATAGCCTCTGCTGGCTCATACCACAAACATAGTTTCATTGAAATACATGCCTTACCACTTGCTAATCATGATGAAAACGTTATAAAGAACGAACAGGAGGAGACCTAGAATGCCTATCTTTTGGTTTGGGGGGGAGGAGGCTGAATGGAATATGTGATCCACATCTCATGCTTGACAAGGCTAGATGGTAATAGGTGTGCTGAGAAATGTTTAAAACATGGCCCTTGATTTGCTGATTCATGAGGAATGAATGTTGAGGAGCGGAAGAGAAAGCTGTGCCTGAAAACATCGATCATCTTTCTGCATTAGAATCAGATGAGGATGGTTTGCTTGGAAGCAGCTTTGGTCTGAGAGACTCTCTCTTGGCAGTACATCTGAGGGTCTGTGACTTCCTGACTGGGAGCAAGACTGGAGGCCAAGAGGCTGAGAGGAGAGTGTGTCTCCGATGCCCCAGGGAGAGGAAGTGGAGGACAGAAAATGCAGAGCAGAGAGCCAGGCGGCGTCTCAGAAAGCCTGGGCATCCTGCCTTTCCCAGCCAGGGACCTCTGGACACGTTTCCACCAGCTGCCCTTCGGAAAAACAAACCAGGCACTGTGCGGAGCGCTCAGCCTGTCTGTGGAATATGGCGGGGGTCCATCAACAGGTTGCTTACTTCTCAACAGTTTATAATTCAGCTAGCGTGGACATCCTCCAAGCACATTCCATAACCTGGGTACAGCATTTGACTAAATCATTACTGTGCAACAACGTGGCTGACTGGAAATGAGAGGCCAAATGTGTAATATTATGGAGAGAAGGGGGAAATCAATGTATTAATTAGTCTGTGATTTGGCAAAATACATTCTGTGGGTCGATAACTATAAATGGTCACTTACACGCACCATTTTCACTCTTTAAAAAAGTACGGTATTAGCTCCCGACAGCTTTCAGAAGCTGTTACGTAACATGCCGTTTCGATGAAGACAGGAGGCTGAACTAAACTGTTCAAGAAGGGTGCATCATTAAAACTGGCCTTCCTGTGAAGTCTGGCAGCTACACGACCCCATGAGGAGGGCCACACTCAGGTAGGAGAAGGACCCTCGCTACTAGAGACCAGAGTGGAGAACACTTGACAGCAGGTTCTGACAGCAAGAGAACCCTGTGACAACTGTTACTGACAACTGCCCTGATGTGGATCTGCAGCCTTTGAGTGCTCCTTGTTAGGGCTGAACGAAGTAGAAAAAAACATTACACTGCGATTCTTTTGACAGATATTGCAACTGCGATATGATTCACAATATTAGAGGGAATGGTATTGTCCATGTCGTTATTTTCAGTTTCATTAAAAAAAAAGTATTATGATTATGATGATGTCATATTTGAAAGGGTCTGTACCAAACAAAGATGGTTTCTTATGTTTGTAAAATACGATTTGTAGGCCAGGGTATCTCTGCAGCACTACAATACTTAATTCAGAATGGTACTTTTACACACATTTCATCTTTATCAAATATTACTGCCTCCTGCGATTTGGATATTGCACTAGGTCATATTGCGATCTCAATAAAAATGTGATCGTTCAGCTCTAATGCACACAGCTTGTTAAAGGGG
>OMKL01086826.1:0-11365 GCA_900302295.1 Parasudis fraserbrunneri | reverse complement strand
GCGGGGGGTGAATGGTACTCCTTAGATCTGGGTCAGGTATACGGGCTGGGGCTGACAGCAAACATGAAAGCAGGGTATAGCCTCTGCAGTTAGCTGTAGCTACTGGCTGGCATTCGACACTGCATCAGTGATGTCACAGTTAGCTACAGCAGAGCTGCTGAGCCAGGCTGAAATCTAAACTAAGCCTCTCAGGATGGACAGACAATGCACTGTTCCGGATATAATCAATCAATTCAATAGACAACTGGCCAGCTGAGATAAGATTAGTGGAAAACACTTGACACATATAATGAGGACCAATGTGTTAGCAAATCATAGGAACTAATATTATTTAACTAGTAGTTAACTTTTAGAATTAAGCACAAAGAAAATGGGGATTTGAGAGTTAAAAGGATAGTTATTTTCTGAATTTGTCATTAAGTAAAAGCCATTCTGGAATCATTTCCCTGCGCTCGCTCTCGCTCTCTCTCGCTCTCTCACTCTCTCTCTCTCTCTCTCTCTCTCTCTACAGTATCTATCAATCTATCTAGTATGGACTCACCTTTCCAATAGTGGAGAGCAGTCGACTTAGTCCTATTTTCCCAAGCTGAACTCCAGCCTCCTCAGGGTGGATTTTGTTCTCAGGTGGAGGTAGCATCTCTGAGGGAGAAAACACAACACACACAGTTGAGTATCTGTTGAAATCATGTGCCAGAGTTTGAACCAGGTCTTCTCCAGGATCAAATGTCTTCCATGTAATGAGGATGGCTGAAGAAATGAGAGGCACACAATATAATTTGCCAACAAATTATTATCTTACTGTCTAAATATTCACAGCCTTACACTTGAGCTTCATTTACTAAGAAAAATACATAAGAGCTTTTTAAAAATACATGATAAAACTCATGTCCACTTCAAATTACATTATAATAACCAGTCCTTGGAAACAATGGCTATATGTATTTTGTGATTTAAGTAATTGTGGCGCAGTATTTCATCAACTTTCAAACTTTTACACATACAGATATATTTATAAATGAGGCCCACTTAAGAATTTATAAATCTGACATGTGATGGGTTTCATATTAACTAATTTCTACTGCACTTTGAATAAAACTAGAACAAAACCTAATTTCCACTTAACGGCAAAGATCACTCAATCGTTTCTACTTACCGTACCACATCTTAAAGTCCGCACTCAACCATTGGTTCAAGAAGTTATCAGATCTCGAGGTAGCAACTAACCCTTTGTGATACTTGTGCACTGGACATGGAAAAAACAGATTCTTTCCTTCCCTCTCCATATCTCACTGTCAAAAGGCTCCACCCTCTCAGAATAATAATAACCCCCTCCCCTTCCAGCTCCAAGCATCCAGAACAGCTAATGGAGAAGGCATTGTGTTGTTTAGTGCAATCTCACATATGGTGTCACATTACATAATACTATGTGTCTACTGTGTGGCACTGAGGTGAAGCACCAGTGCAATTCACTTTGAAAGTGTTACACACATGCACGCATGCATGCATGCGCGCACACACACACACACACACACACACACACACACACACACGTTTACTAATGCCACTTTTGGGGACATTACATTGACTTACATACATTCCCTAGTCCCTAACCTTAACCAAACCCTAACCTTAACCACTGACCCAAAGAGCAGCTTTTTCCTAATTGGGGACAGGGTTTTGGGGACAGGGTTTTGGGGACCAATCAACTGGTCCTTAGTCTGAAATGTGCACCAGATTTTAGGCTAAGTCAGACACACACATGCGTACACACACACACACACACACACACACACACACGCACACGCACACACACAGCTATTTATATCAGTCTAATAATTCTCAGGCCCCAGAGGAAAAGGACGTTTTCCCATGTTTCCTCAGCAATGCAGAGGTAAAATAAAAGGTGGATAAAGTATGAACCTGTCGATGATCACAGTAACGTCAACAACCACCAAAGTAAATAAACATTTTCTTTTGATTTTTTCAGAATAGTATTGTTTTGTATTATTTCCTCAAAAAGATCTAATTTTCATGTAACTTGCATCAGTCTGATATTATTTACTATAATCTATTCTATGAATTTCAATCATGGAGATTTCTATCAGTTTAAAAAGGTGGGTAAACTGAGTTTAGGTGGGTTTACCTTCCACTACATCCCTGCATGTTTCATCAACTAAAAACCAGTATGGAGTCATATAATCACCGTTAGCACAATTACCTTTCTCACTGCCCTCAGATCATTCTTTCACGTGGTCGTGGACAAACAACAGCAGCAACATGGAGACGTTTCTAGATGCACAGTATGAACGACACACATCTTCAACTGTCTGTTAGGAAGGGTGCGTGCTTCCTCACACTTTCTAGCAGGCGTCGCAGCAGCAGTGTTGCCAGGAGACATCTCAGGAGTAATCACCTGCAGGGATCTGGTTACTGAATGGAGACAGAGCACAGTTCTGGTCACCAAGTCAGCCTTGCTTTCAATGGCTCACTGCCATAACAATCTGTACGGTAAAACAAAAACAAAAAAACAAAACAAAAAACAGACACACAGTCGGATAAGATGTTAAGGGGCAATTTTGGAATTCTTTCTCTCAAAGTGATCTATTTGTGTTCCAAGTAATGTTAGGTTCTATTATGATTTTCTATGAATAAAACGTCTCTGAACAACCACCAGGGTGTAATCACAATAAATATCTAAAAATAAATAAACCGATTGCATTAAATCATCTGTGTGTTACAGTAGCCTAATAGTATAAAAAAAAAGGTCTCTTGCAACTTTAGCAAGTTCACTATGTGCGAAACATGATAGTGAAAGCTGTGGGATGACCACAGTAGGTGACTGGTAAAGGGTTGATACACTGGTGCATTGTAATATTGGTATGTTATGAGACCACTAGGTCCTGTCAGGGTTGGAGAGGTAAATTAAGTGATTTGAATAAAGTTACTCATTGATGGGGAAAACATGGTCAAGTTCCTGCAGCCATCATGTGAAATCATTGTGACTCCACTGAGGTTTCTTTTCTTTCTATATCAATATATAACATATCACACGTGAAAAAGTACTAAATTGATTGGAACAGGACTTAATGTGCTTGGACTTGGGCTTGACTTAAACTACACTGGACCTGTGTTTTGGACTTGACTATATCCCTGGGTTGCAGTATGCGGTTGCAGTTGTAGGTGTCTTTTCAGTCTTCAACTTATACTTATACCCTACTTATTCCAACAATTTTTACAGAAACATACATTTCTATATGATGGTTTGATTACTATTCCATTTACTACAAGCATATCCAGCAGATTAATGGATGCATTTCTCTTCACAGAAAGTCACCATACAGGCTCGTGATGTCACTAGTTTGCAGTCCCTTTAATCAAAGAGCTTTAACGTGTTTGATTTCCCTTCTCTTCCTGTGTTGTCATAAGTTGCCATGGTTTCATTTGAATACACCTTCTCAACCTAAAATGTTTGCTATCATTTCACTCACATCTTTTCATACTTCTCCCTCACTAGCAGCTTACCATCAGCTTTTTTAAGTCTCAATCTTTACTTTCTTTTCTAGAGGTCTCTGAAGTGATTAGGAGGTAAGATCTAAGACTTGTGAAGCAAATGTTCTAAGTTATCGCAATATGCTAAATATCTAGAAAGGAAGACCAATTTAATAAAAAATGAAAATAATTTCTCATGTCATACAATTTTTATTTTTATTTGGAATACTTTATTGACACCTTTATTAGTTTTTGCTCCATCGCATATTTCAGTTTTGCTCTGTCAATATTAAAGTTGTACAAAAGAACAACTGAGAAACAAGTAAAAAGAAAACTTCACAACAAAAAGTGACAGCATTTCCCCATCGACGCTCTGTTTTTTAGAAAAAACAAACCATGAGTTGCAGGGAGGGAACATGAGAGCATGGGCAAGGCAGAGTGACAACAACAGCAAGTATAAACACTGACAATGCTAAAGTATTATTAAGCAAAATGAAATATTAAAATAAACAACTAAATGAGTGACATTGGGTTTCTATTCTAAAGAGTGTACAAGTACTGTGGATACAAAGAACATGATTACCCATTCAGGCCATCACATGTGAAGCAGATAGATACTGCTCAAAGAAAGTGCTTGATGCAACACAACGTGTGGTGCAGTACAAAACTAGTGACATGATTTGGGACAGCTTGATATTTTAAACTCCAGCCTTTTTATCTGCATTTACTAGGCAGTCGTCACCCCACGGGGCAAAAGCCCCTGTGCATTAGCACCTCAGTTAACCAAAAAAATCACCATGTGATCTTAAAAATCAAATACACTGTACAGTATCGGCCTTACTGCCATGAGGCACCTCAGAGAACTGCAGCCTTGGGTTCTATATAATAGAAGTCTTTGATTCTACCTCCACCCAACCCGCGCAGCGCTCAGTAGGGATTCCACGACAGCTCGTCAGTAACCGTGGGGACCTGCTGGTCGTCGGGGGCCTGGTCTTGGGTGTGGTTGACGTCGAGCAGGAAGCGGAGCCATCCGATCATGTTCTCGTTGGCAGTCAGCTGGCCTTTGAAGGAGCAGCTCAGGCCAGGAGGAGAGCGGGGTGGCAGAGGGCTGGTGTCAGGCACCGGGGAGACCTGGGGTCCTGCAGCCATCTGAAAGAACACAGAGGAGGGCTTCAAACCTGGTGGAGTCATCTGCTCTCCCTTCCTGTCCCTCTGTCCTCCGTCCTCACACAGTTCAGAGGTCATCTTTGCCAGCTGGCTCTGCAGGTGGTCCACGGGGTCTTGCGTCTCAGCCATCTCTCCCTGGATGCTGCCCGGTGGGTCCCAGACATGCAGAGCTCGCCTCCACAGTCTCACCTGCATGTCCCAAGAGCGTCGGCTGTACTTCTTGTACTTGTTAGGGGTGGAGGGGTGGGCCTTGGGATCCCTCAGGTGTTTGGGGACTTGCTGCACATAACTCTGGTATCCTGCTGTGTTTTTGCCATACTGGATCTGTTTCTGCCGTCGCTTCAGAATCCCGTCGTTTGTCTCTCTGTTGGCTGGTTCCATGAAGCGGCTGGGAGGAGAAAACAAGGAGGGTCAAGCAGCATAATACATGCCATTGCCATGCCAAGTGCCTTTCAGTACCATGCATACATTTTCAGTATAGGTAAATTAACCCCTAACCCTGGCAGTGTTAAATGTCATGCTCTACCCATTGAGCTACACTGGCCCATAATACAATTTTAAGCATCATACTGGGGGATCCCTACCTCTAACCATCATGTAGGATAGCAGGATATGGGACACACACTGGGAATTTGCGCTAGCAGCAGCGTCAAGGTGGCTATAGATGTTTTTTGGACCACCTCAAGTAAATAAATAGTAGTGTGAGCTCCTACACCCAAATTAGGTTTTAATTCTGGTTCAGACAGTCTAACATTGCTAGAATAGAAACCTAATTTGGGTGTAAGAGCTCTCAAACATTTTATGGCCTCAAAGTCAAAGCCCCATTCATTGTCTTTGGAGCCACCCCAGATTTTACATCAATGATTGGAGGGTTCTCTCTCAGATTTCTAGCTTTAGGAAGAGAGTGGTGCAAATACTGAAGTGGCCTGGGGCTCAGGAAGAACATGTGAATTCTTCAAATGGGTGGCATTCCCTTTTAAGGTAAGGGGTGGGTTTATGTGACGCTGTACACGAGATGCATGGCTTTTAGGGAGTCCCGGTCCTTAAGGGTGATTTATTGGGATGGACATTATCAAAAGTCCCACAGACTGATACTATGGCTCACCTATGCATTTCTCGTCTCGTGTGGCGTCCTTACGGTTGCTCCGTGATTTAACAAGCATAGAAGAGCCATGTCTGTCTGTCTACGATCAAAAGACCATCAACGCCTCATTTGGGGGCTATGTTGAGGCCATCTTTAAGACCAAAGAAAAAATATTGTGGGATGGCCTACATGGCAACTTTTGAAAACACTTTATGTTTATTTAGGCTAATTACCTTGTGGAGCGGGGGTACCAACGACTGAGCGGGGGCCTGTTGATGCTGTCCATATCATCTGTCCCCACACACGCACTGCTCGTGGACACTTTGAGAATACAGCGCTCCAGGATGGATGACCTGCGAGGCTTGTTCGTGGCCGGGGAGCGTCCCTTCTCTCCTTGCAGGGTAGTCACAGCGGGGATCGACGGGGTCGGAGAAGCAGTATTGACCAGGCTGTCGTACACATTGCTACACCCAGGGAGAAGCCATGGCTCTGGGCTGTAACAGGGCTGAAAATCAGGGAGGACATTCCACACTGCCATGGCCTTGGGACACACACAGAAACTAGGGCTAGAACAAAAGGTTGAATTCATAAACGGACTATTAGCTGCGGTTGCGCCATGTAAGAGTGACAAATGTCATTTAAGATTTCAGACAAGTTTAAATTGGCCGCAGGTGATGGGGGCGGGGCGAGTGTCTGCTCCAGGTTGCCAGTTTAAATGAGCGATTCTCGCCCGATTGGGCGTCTTTTAATCAAGTTGTGTTTGGGGGGTGGGAATGTAAAGTTTGGGCTAGTTTTGTCATAATTTTGTGGGGTTTACAAAAGACGCTTAAAATTATATGGCATATCAAACAAATTACATATTTCCATGGTAAAAAAAAATAAAATATATATATATATAAAAATAAAAAAGACGAACACAAATTTTGACATAATTGTATTCGAGCCAAATTAGTTGTATACCTAGTAGGCTACTTCGCATAGGATGGTTTCTATGCTTGTACGTCACGTTGCTTGTGAAACGTCTTCTCACTCAGTTTGACAGTGGAGCGTCGTATGACAAAGTTATGATTTGGTTTCCGTTGGATTGGTCGGATTATAAACGTAGATTTGGCTGGAAACTGGCAATCCAATCTGGCAACACAGTATTCAGTCGTCCCTATCTGAACAGGTGAAGAGTGGCTGTTATTTCATATTAATACCACTAGATGTCAGCAGACAACTACGATTCTAGTTTACCACAGCCCTGTACAGGAACTTGCATCTCTCATGTAAATTACATTGTAAATTTAATATTTGGAAGAATATTAAATTAAATAAAGAGTTAAAAATAAATAAATAATGACAACAGAGCCAATTTGCTGTTGTTTAGCCTACAATCTTGTAAAATGTCATGAGTGTTATGGTGCAGCCAAAGATAATTCTGGTAGGATATGGGTGCAGCACATTTTATCATCTCCTGAGCACAGACCTCCTGAGAGGATAGGGGCTTGAAACAGCCTACATGCGGAGCAAATAAAACCAATGTGTTGCAATATACCCATACTGGTCCTGTACAGTTCAATAGTTAGAGCATGGCACTAACATTTTCAGGGTTAAGGGTTAAATTCCTGCAGGGGTCACCCATGCTAAGAATTTATACGGTACAGCGCTTTGTGTAAAAGTGCATGAAATGAAAAAGTAGCTATAGAGCTGTCAGCAATGCTCATGGGCAGGGCTGGGAATGTTACTTAAACAAGGCTAGGTTCCCTAGTATAGCTGAACCCTCATACATGGTCCTCATTCACAACGATGTCTCAGTACCTGTAGACCCCCCCCCAAACAAACAACAACAACAAAAAACTCTAAATGCTCATCTCCCATGAGTTTTGACAGAGGAATGGAGACAAGTTTTCAAGTTTTCAAGTAAGGCTATTATTTTTATGATTGTTATTTGTGAACGTGAAGAACTGGTCGAGTGGGAAAGGTACTAGAACTGTGAACAAAAAAACTTGCTAAAATGATTCAAAACAAAAGCTCATAAGGGGTCATTAACCACTTAAGCCCTAAGACTTATTCAAGGTGGTTCCAAGGTCAAGGGCAAAGTCAGCAGTAGCTGCCACATACAAGAGCCATACACCACTGCAGCTCAACACTGTGTCAATAATTAAAGTCTATTAATATGCAACAAACATGTTTTCAATCTCGCCCATTCAAATGATTAAAATGAGGAGTGTATGGAGGCTTGGGACATTATATCCCTGCCTAATGATAGTCATTGCCAGGCTAAATTATCTCTCATACGTTGTCGCAGCAATTTATGGGATGATAACATTTGTTACACTGATTTGGTGTGAAGTGAAACCTTTTTTGACCACTCAAAAGTGTATATAGGTGAAAGATATCCAAGATATCCCATTAAGACACCAAGACCTTGAAGAACACCTTAGAAAAATGCATGCTGTGATTTGGTATAAAAAAGTTTTGACATCTGTAGATTTCTGCAAGAATTTTATTTTTCAGTGATTGGATGGCAAGGCAAGGCAAGTCAAGCTTATCTGTATAGCACATTTCATACACAGAGACAATTCAAAGTGCTTCACATAAAATAGATACAAGATAAAGGGAAAGAGCGAGCACTTCTGTACTGAAAATGGCCCAGAAACCTCCTCTTATTTTCAATATACCTAGGAAAGCCATATATCCTCTGAATGGTCCAAGTCTCCAATTTGTCTCCAACACAGGAAGGTTTCATGGGGCTGTGATTATCCAAGAGGGCACAATAGGTAATTATATCCCTGAACGACAGTGTCGGGGATACTATGGATTTACCCTATGGATTTATACTTATTCACTTTTACCCTTAAGTAAAAGTGGATAAGTATTTGATATTGAATGTACTTGCGTATCAAAAGTAAAAGGATGCATTCTACATGACGTTTTGTGTATTCCCATGCTTGGGAGCATTCAATCTTCGCTCCATTGACCTATAAAGGTTATGCTAAAGTGGTATTTGGTCCAGTTATGTTGGCTCTGATTATGTCCTCTTGGAGTTGGCAGGCTGCAAATTTCACTTACATCATCTTCATCAATCTATACAAAACATTTTTCTTCAAAGTTACTAGTAACTGATGGATTCAGATAAATGTAGTGGAGCAGAAAGTACAGTATTTCCTTTGAAATGTAGTGGAGTAAAAGTCCAAGGTTCCCTAAAATGAAAATACTCAAGAAAGGTACAAGTACCTCAAAATTGTACGTGAGTACAGTACTTGAGTAAAAATACTTAATTACTTTCCACCACTGTTAGTGTATCTTGAATATCTTTCGTTCTAATCTTTTCTAATTTGCTGTGCACATTCATGACCCCTAGAGGAAGAAGCCTATTGATTTTGGTGACCCCATGACCTTTCCTCTAGTGCCACCATCAGGCCAAACCTTCAATTTTCAAATTAGTTTATCTCCTGATTTGTTTGTCATACAGTCATGAAATATATCCAGAGATGTGTCTACTCATGCACAACAACTTTGCCATATGAACCTATGAAGTCCAACATATTGGAATTTCCACCATCTTGAATTATTGGAAAAACACTTTTTTCCCTATTCCCCCTCGCCTGTTCACCCGATTCTCACCAAACCTGTGGTGTGGAATCTGGTGACTAACATCTTCAAATGTGTTGTTTAGATAATTGATAGGCCAAACCATATGACCGCCAGATCCAATCAAATTTTTGAGAAATGCATGGTAAACAGGAAATTATTTGTTACTTGTGAATGCACTGTCCGATTTCCACCAAACCTGACAAATATGTTTGCCTAACAATAGCAAGGAGGCCTGTGAATTTCAGAGTCATCTTGCCTCATGGTGGTGCTATCCTCATGAAACTAAAAACATTAGCTAACTACTCCTCAACGGCTCGGATTAGGGGCATGGTCAAAACGTGGATTGAGAATTTGGGCCATTCAGGGATATACCCGCTGTCGGTCACAGACAGCACATGTCTGGTTTTATACAGTGAGGTTAAGTTTCAATAGTCTCACTACATTGAAATGGCTGGGAACTAACATCATCACACATGAATACAGTTGGGTCATTGGATCCACAAGAGTCTCAGCTTTCCAGTCATACCCAATATATGCAATTCCACGACTGTTTGGGGACCACAGAAATAGGCAGACATCATTTTCAAAACAGGCAAAAATAACATTTGTATTATATGCAAAAAACTGGCAATAAATTGGGCATGTCTGTAAAGGGGAGACTCTCTGGTCTCCATAGAACCCATTTTCATTCAGATATATTGAGGTGAGAGGTCAAGGGACCCCTTTGAAAATGGCCCTGCAATTTTCCACCCCGCCAAAATTTAGCCAAACTTTGGAGCATTATTTCGACCCCTTCTAGACAAGCTAGCATGCATGTACCTATGAATTCCTTAGGTTGTCTGGTTTCATATGATGAAAGTCGGCTAATAGGGCTAAGATGTTTTGTTTTGGGGGAAAAATCTTTTTAGAGGGGGGGTTAAAAGAATTTAAAGGGTCTGGGGATGCCTCTGTCAGTAACACAATTTGATTACTTTGTTACTTTGACGTTAAAATATATAGAGTATGAAGGCCAACATATGCCAATTTACAGACCTCAATTTGCTGTCATTATCTACAGCCAGAATGACTGCATTTCTAGTTAGTGTTTTTCTAGTACTAGGACACAAAAATGTCAGTAGGAGTGTCCACAGTGGGAGGTGAACTCCCACCTCTAGCAGTGATAGTGCCATGCACTCTGCCCATTGGGCTTTATAGGTTAAACACTATTTCTCACAAGTATTTATAACCTCACTTTTTATGAATGTACCCCCCACCCCCCCAAAGTATCCGATTACCAACACGGACTGTAGTCAGATAGGGTTTGTCATCCGTCAGATAGCTATAATCAAGTGACACGTAGGCTAATCCGTTACTCCTTAACTCCGATTATGGGCCCTCTGGACTGAATGTAGCCATGTGGTTTTGCACTAGGCCCGCTACAGCATCTTGCACTAGCCTACTGCATGTAGGAATAACTTGACACAATGACAGACAGACACGTTATGTCCCTTACGGCACAATATTTATTCAACAATATACAGATTAATTTCTCTCTACATCTCTGACTGGTCATCCGTTTTTATATTTGTCTTGCTTTCACTCTTTTGTACATTTGTTATTTACAAGATTTAAAATAAGTATTTCTTTCCATTTTTATACAACATCAATGGTACAGTGTTTTCACATCTTTAGCGGCTTCGCTTCGGAGGCCTCTAGATTAGATTCATCATCATCATCATCGATAACCTGTTTTACGTGTCATACACCATTTCTGAGCCGTAGAGCAGCACATTGACAGAAGGGCTCTTGCCATGCACCGTGAGGCAGAGTCCCAATCCCTCTCAGACCCACAGTCTGACTCTGACACATGAGGGATGGTCCTCTCGTTTCCCCAACATGTGGAAGTCTACAGCAGTCCCCCCCAACGAGAGCTGCCTCTCTCCCTTGGACCCCAATAAGGTGTACATGACTGACTCTGAACGGGACGCTGTCGAGGACTTCCATTTTGAATAAACTGCTTGCCAAGAACAAAGCGTCTGCTCTTTTCAACTCCCCCCCCCCCCCCAC
>OMKL01086825.1:0-12437 GCA_900302295.1 Parasudis fraserbrunneri | reverse complement strand
ACCCAAGAAGAAACTGACTCATAGTCCGTTAGGTGAGACTGTCATGGATCCATAGACACGCAAAGTAGCCCAAAATATAGCTGCTTGCTACTCTCCTATTAAAAAAAACACAAGACCCAGTAGACAAACTATCACTAATGAATTCAAAGCTGGCTATAACTCTGTAGCAAAGTTAGGCTGAAGACTGTGCTATAACTATCTCACTGACCACTGTAATTTGTTTGCTTGCATATCTGTGCAGCTGTACTTCGACGAACAAGAACAGCTGAGGTCATAAACAATTCACTGTGTGCAAAATGTGGTATTGTTTCCAACGAAGGCCTGACCCCTCTGACACTAAAACTGAACATGAATAAACGAGAAGCCATTATATGTATACTACCAGATATGTTGGTTAGAGGCTTTGAAGCGTATGCTAATTACATTTTACTTGTATTTTATGCTAGAATAACGTTATCAATGTAATCAGCTAACGTTAGTTAACGTTATGCAATGACGTCGCAAGCTAGCGGTAACTCTATTGAAACAGCAGCTGAGGTGGACTTACAGTTTCAGCAAGCTGCTAACTTGCTAACCCCGAGCTAACGTTACAGGATTCATCCGCCCGATTCGTTTTCAAACAAACCAATCAACCAAATCGTGACAGGTAAGCTAACTAGCTAACTTTAGACTTGTTGTTGCTTACGACAATCCCTCCATAGCTTACATACAGTCAAAATTATTGAAACTGTCAGCCAATCTAGAACAGAGGCCACGGGCTAACATCAACTAACGTTAGCTGGAGCTATTAACTTCCACCACGCTTCCGCTAGCTAGCTAACGTTACATAGCTTACTAAGCGATTAGCTTGCCAGTTACTACCTAATGTCGTCCATAATACTCGCTGTTTTGGCTTGATGTGAAACTCATAAGCCTTCACTGAATTACCCCTGTCTTTAATCAACGTTAGTAGCTTTTCTGTTCATAAAACATACCGCGTCTTCCCAATTCTGTCTGTTGTACGTGTTAGCTCCTAGGGACGTCGCCATTTTTTACCGAGGAGGGAGGCGATCAGCGTCAACAAAGAACTCTAAACCCACAATGCAACGCGCAGGCGAGCTACTTCACCGGAGGGTGTCGCTCTATTTCAATAAATGACTAAATTTATTTTTGAATGAACAACAGTGTCAAATCGTTGGTAATATGACATTCTGGCAGTTTGAGGCAACTGCACAGATACGGAAAATTGCCAATGAAGAATATCTGGCAAATGTAAGCTGTTGTTGGTTAACTGCAGAGTGCTGATGATCACCAGAGAGAGAGACGGGGAGAGAGAAAATGTGTGTGTGTGTGTGTGTTTGTGCGCACGCATGCGTTTGTGTGTGTGTGTATAAGCCAGTTCAGTAGGCTTCCATTACTTACAGTTTAGCTATACCCACCGTTCAGTTAGGTCAGGGTGTCTTTGCTGTGGGAAAACTCCAATTAGAGGATTGAAGGATGTTTGAGATTAGGGATCAGCACTAATGGAGGCGTAAGCCTTAATGTTTATGTAAGGTTAGCAGACTCAGTGTTGGGAGTCTATAGCCAGGGATTAGAAGACACCAGCCCCTTCAAAGAGCTGTCATCTGTTGTTTTATAAACTACCTGACAGTAAGGAGGTTAACAGAGGGCCAATATCTTTCTATTCCATTCCAGGGGATAGACCGATCCAGTGGCTCTCAATCTTTTTCATGTCAGGGAACCCCAAACTGATACAGACTATGTACAGACCCCCATTTGATCATATTTTGTCGATGGGACCCCCATCTGAGAACGTTTTGGATATGATCAAGTCCAGAATTCCATTGCTGTTGAGTCTACAGTGTAGCTGAGGAGGGAACAGTAGAGAAAGTGACCCCTGTTATCAGGAGTCACTTTTACATATTCTCTCACTTGGGTAACACATGAAATAGTGAAATTCTGGAGACCCCCCAGAAAATCCCTCAAAGACCCATGGTGGTCCCTGGACCCCACATTGAGAACCATGGCCTTCATAAAGCGACAGATTTTTGGAGGGAAATTTGAACCTCTGAAAAGTGTTTGTGTGTGTTTGGGATGGTGATGGTGGTGGTGGTGGGGGAGGGGGGGTACAGTAACAGTATATTTTCATAACTGAATAAATAAACTGAGAGAAAAACAGTTTGTTACTAGAAAGCTGCCTAGAAATGTATTATTTCACTGTGTTTTTTGCATGTGCAAAACAAACAAAGCATTTGGTTCGTACTGCCTCAACAAGTTTTTCTTTTGATTTATGATAACACAAGATTTAATAATCCCAAGCATATTCAAATGATTATCCAAGGGAGAAATTTTACCTCCCCAAATCACAGTGTGGCTTTACGGTCTCATGGTTCCGTTTTTCTTCCAGTGTTTTCTTCTTCTCCGATTTAAGTCAAGTGACTTCAAGGTGTGATAGGATACAGGCAATGTATGGGTTCATTTTTAAGCCTAGACCTAAAAGCCACATATCCTCTCCATATATTCATAACCATTACTGTAATTTCTTTGGAGACAACATTTATCAGCTATCCATGTCATCGTATTGTGTGGTTTTTTTTAATCTATATATTGTGAATCGTGATACACAATTTTGTTGTCTAAATTAATGTGAAAAATCTAATATTTTTCTAATATTTCTGAAATATTTGAGAATGTCAGTTGAAAATGAAAATGACATTCAGTTTGATAATGTTCATCACACATCCTATTACCATACAAGATGATGACCATTGTTCGGATTGCCTATGTGATTTTCCATACCTTAGCAGATATCGTGATGTACAGTATATTAATGATATATATTAAAAAAAAAGGTCCTTTTTAATATTGTTATTATTTTTCTTTCCATATCGCCAAGCCCTAGGCTGTGCGTATGTCTATGGTGTGTGTGTGTGTGTATATGTGTGTGTGCATGCATCAATGCAGATTTTAAGATAGTAAGATAATATAAGTGCAGTGTGAAGAGAGTTAGATTGAATACCACAGCCCTATATCACCCGTTAAGGCCCCATGCCATGTCTGCAGGTCAAACAAACTGCTGAGGACTGACTATCTGCCATGTGTCCAGTGGGATTCCAGAGTCAAATCACTGGGCATGGCCTCCTCTGCCTTAATGAGTCGTGTGACCCCATCTCCCCTATCATGTGATCTGGATGAGACAGCCAAAGCAGTTTGAAGGACGCCTTTGTCCTGGGTTTACCCCCACGGTTTACCCCCACCATCATCAGAGTCACCAACCTCATTTGTCACAAGGTCGCGGGACGTGGGTGGGTGTCCTTCACTGAACTTCTCCGGTAGCTGCTCCACAACCATTTTTAGGAAGTTGTTCCTGAGAGTGGCTTTGATGGTCACATGGGCTTCATCCAAAATCTGTTTCCTAGAGTTAGGGACTGAGAAACACAACACTGTGACATGGATGCCTCACTCTTAAAAAGTATAATTTTAAACTTAAAACTATGGGAATCATCTTGTTTCCTTAATGATTTATTTTAACATTGATGTCACCATGAACAATAGGTTGATCTAATAAAGAACGCATGCTATCTGGAGTTACTGCAATTAAAATAGCACAACAACTAGCTTAGTCGGACAATACAGGTGTGGTAGCATACCCGTGTATAGGGTAACCATATGTAAGCTATACTGTCTGCAGCCTACCTTGACCGTTTTTTTTGTTTTTGTTTTGTTTTTTGCATTTCTATCATTCGTCGATGCATTAGACACAAAATGTTGTGCTGGCGCCTCCCATTGGCCATTATGTGATACTACCTATGCATAGCTCTGCAGCCAGCCAGCCAGAGAGCGTTCTCAAATTTCTCCCAGACTGTGCTGCTTTCAGAACGGGGCCGATGGAAAAGCAAGACGACGACATGCGCCGAGCGTGATTGAATCAAGCATTCATTTCGAGCAGCGATTGTTCTTCTATTTTAACATAGACATACAAAAGGTGAGTGTATTCATTCGGTGTTTCTAATGTTTTTATCCAGACGATTGTTAGCTCTGCTCAATCGTTCAGGCCGGGGTACTGAACGTTGTCTGGCGCAGACGGAGAATGCGGCCAGTTTTGGCCTGACTCTCCCCTGGATCGAAATCGAAGCCCGGGGAAATAGTTGAATCTCTGTGCTGCTTTTGGCTCGCCGAGGGTCGCAGGCAAGGCTATTGTTGAAGCCGGCCATGTCTAAGTATTTGCCCAGAACAGCGTTGTGTGTGTTTTGTGGTGTTCTGTGATATAATGTCGAAATTCCTTTATTTAGCGGAACCCCGTGATGCAACCCAGTACGAGTGAGAAGAAAGTAACTTGTTTTTGTAACTTTGTAGCCGCTGCAGTGTTTGTGTATTATTAAATGCTTAAATGTCAAGTGTGCGATTAACATTTTGGCAACATTATGTTTTAACAAACAATTGTTGTGGTCTACCCTCTGCGATGAGAAGTTAGTAGGAAAAGGCCAAGCGATTCTTTGGGAAAACTATCATTGAAGCCCAATATGACTGACTAGCCTTATCTAATAACGTTTCACATGACAGTGGATGGAAAATGATTAGGTAACTGGGGGGAATGCAACGATTGCTACAATAAACCCGTATTCAAATGAATTTGAGTAACTATAGGGCTAACTATCAACACAATGGCCATGTGTATACTTACAGTGACTATCCAATATGTCTTCATGTGAAGATTAGTAGTCCTGCTCAATAAGGCAAGGTTAGTTGGTCTCAGTCATTAAAAGTCTATTGTTTTGAGAAGATTCGAGGTAGTAGGCTGCTGGCTATAGCTTAGCATACTATGCCTAAATTAGGTTTTGAGAAAGTCGTTCTTGAGTGCATAGGCAATGGAAGAAATCACAACAATCATATCAGCTACGGTGCGCTTACTTCATTGTTTTAGTGAATCTTGGTAGATGTTGCACAAATTATGCACCAATGATGCAGAGCCTTGTTTGGTAGGGCCTGTGCCTTGCATTCTGTACAATACATTATGGAGTAAATGTCCATCTCGTCTGCACAGTCAGAGATAAGTGAATCAATCAAATACTGTAAACAGTTGATTCCCCTTAGTAGGAACGGGGGCAGTCCAGACTTGCCTGAAATCTATGGCCCCAGGGGTGTGCATCAGTGCATGTAGCCATATATTAGTGAGAGATTAGTGAACGAGAATGACTGAGACTCTTTGGCATAGTGTAAGGACTTTCCCTGCATTTTAGCCTCCGCTTCAGAGCGCATTCCTACTCTTAATGAAAAAGTGCTGCGGTCTTTCTCTTATGGATCATGCCAAAGTTATTTGACCATTTCTTCACATTTTGAACTTGGTGATAAACTGACTCTTTTTGTCTCCAAGAGCCATGTGGTGTTGTTTTTCTCATGTTGCCCTGTGCATTTGGAAAAACTTGGCCGTAGTTATTTCATTAGAAGATTCAATTAAAAAGTGTGTGATTGCTGTCATTTGTTTCAGTCAAATTTGTGGAATGTTGAGTCTTACTGCTGCGTTCTGTTTAGCTGTGCCAACTGTTTCTCTTGTTGTTCTATCCATCCATCTGACAGTTCAGACTGGCTGCCAAATATGCTGTGATCTAGTGCTTTGACTTTATGATGGCTGCCACTGCCGCCATTTGATCATACATCAGCATCTCTTCACTTAGATATGCCTTTGTAATGCGATGACTGGGCTACATTGTCAAGATAAATACATTTAGGGTGATAGTAAAGAGATGACAGTATGACACTTGTGTCACATATCAGGCCTAATGCATGGACGTTATTACTATGATTTATCCCAAATTATTCTGTTTAGTTTCAGGCCTGTACGGAACACAGTAAGACATTGTTGTCTGTTATTATAACTACTGATTGATTATTACTGCCGTTGCTATACCCATGCAGACGTTGTAAGGGGTGTTGATGAGAGTCTGAGTGCGCTATCCTGTCACATGTCATGTTACACAAGGTAACTTTAGGCTGATGAGAACTGCAGTGCCCAACTACATGGCAGCTCTTGTATTTTTCCATGTCAGTGCCCCTTCGAGCCACACTCGGTGTGTTGGGGGCAGACCTCTCTTTAGAGTGGGGCTGGAGCCAGGCGGCCCCCCTGACCCTCTCTGCTGGGTATAGCGCCGCTTTGTGCTACATTACCGCTGCCTACGGCGTATTCTTGTTGGAAGTGTTGCATACATCATATCCTGTAACCCGACGAAGCCCTTCCTGGGTGAAATGTTGTTATCATTTGGTTTGGTGATGCTTTGTGCGGACCGCAGACATTACATTTCTTTTATCTCTGTTAAACACGACCTTGAGATCGCTGGCTCCTTCTATAGGCTATGCAGTGCAGTCTGTGGGAGCCTTCAATGGAGCCTGTACCTTCAATGGCATGCTATCGGACAGACGAGCTCACATTTTCCTCATTAAGCCAAGCTTTTCAGGGACAGACAAGTTTTGCATTCCGCTTAATATTCCAGTGTGCAAAAGGCAGATACTGTTTGTACTGTCTAGATTGGACTCTCTAGATTTGAAAGAGAGTAGTTTCTTCAGTCGTTGCCCCGTTCTGCCTGGAATGTTGCATTTTTGGCTTAGGCTTTAATATGGTGAGTGATATTGGTCTGTGAGAGTGGGAGCAGAGTAAATACATTTCGAACAGCACAGCACAAACCGGGTAGCAAATGATCCGATAGCATCTGTAATCCCGGGGAAAACCTGGAGGGTTGTTTTGAATAGTGCTAACCTCCATCAGATAGTTGGCAGTCACCGGGGGTGTCCACATGTGTGCCTGGCTGGCTGAGCTAGTGGCGCGGCTGAACGCTACAGTATGCAGGCAGATCAGATTACTGAACGATTAGCCATGGCCTCCTATCCCCAGCCCAGGGAAATGATTTTCCACTGTCATAATTCCCCAGACTGAATTACGCAGGCCAGTGACTCAAAGACACTCCATAGGCCTGGATACTACACAGCACGACCACCGCTCTCTGGAGAAGGCAGATGAGCCGAGAGGAGTTGTACAATTGTTACGCCGCCCTGAAGAGGACAAAATGGACAAGTAAATTAGGGGAAGGTTCAGTGGGATGTTTACCTCCACAGTTCTGGAACCCCTTTGGCTATGAGCCTGAATGAGCCTGCATGAAGTCACTGAATACTAGCCTTGAAACCCTAAACCACCCCATGCATGTCCCCTTGTCGGACGGACATCAAAAATGCAAGCACATGTCACCAGGGCGACCAAGCGCCGTGATTCAAGCAGGCCTCTGGTGGAATTCTGCTCAACGGAAAGTTAGACGGGGAGAGGTGGAGGAGGGAGGAAAAAGGGGGAGAGAGGCGAGGCCGTGGAGGTAGGCCTAAGTTTCCAAGGTGCTTACCCCCTGAGGCAGGAATCCGATACATTCCAGAGGCTCCTGTATCCAGGCGAATAATGGAGACTGGGGTATAGCATTTCGTCAGATGACACATGATTGGAGCATAAGTGCTGGGAAAGTGAGAGCAATGTCATAGACGCAGAGGTAACCAACTCTGGTTGCCTGAGGGATGGAGAAATATGCCAAATAGTCCAGGTTAAAGGGGGTATAGTTTTATCCACAGTAACAGACTGACTGCTTCTCAAAGCTCTCCTGTCCATCCCTGTCCACATTTAGGCCCTAGTTAGTTCCATAGTCTTGGGTAAGTTATTTGTATGCTGAATTCCATTTTCACACCTATTGGTAATGGCAGTCACATTTAATTTTATTTGGCAGGCCAGGCATGGCTCTTCCGCTAAATTACCAAAAAGAAGTGGTCCCAACTAGTTTCCCTAGTCTGTAGGCAAGTTCTGGCAAGAAGCTGTCATCCAGGCCCTGAATAGGTATTTAAGTGTTTTCTGTGTGAGGTTGCTAACTTGCTATTCATCAGTAGTTTCATTATTTCACATACCACCTCATGACTAGTTAATCACCTTGAATGACTCATCTGTACACTGTATTTAGGGTTGTTCTTTCTGACTCATTTAGTTGACTAATCAGTCATGAGGGTCATAGTTGATAGGGTCATACTTAAAAAAAAAAAAACTAGATTAGGCTACTCGTTTTTATGTTGTTTTTCCAGTTTGTTTTTGTTTTAGCCTAATACAGCATTTTCTCAGCTCAGTCTACCCACTGGAGAATATAAACATGTCTCTATTGATTCCTATTTTAACGTTTGTTTACATTTGGATTCCAGATTGGACCTTTAATGCTGGATGAGTAATTTGACAGTTTATTTCTGAAACTCTAGCATTACTGTAGTGTTCACAATTGGGCTATGCTTTGGTGTTAAATAAGTCTTAGATTGAAAATAGTTTCCTCTTGGGAGGTTCTATCTTAGAAGATTCACAATCGATTCACCAATTCCCAATTTTCTTTTCAACTTTCCCATGAATTTAGAACTATAAACCGTTAGCTCGCTAAATCCTACAGGTCGCCAATATTAGCCAAGAAGAAAAACTCACACAATACACAACCTTTGTAACATGAAGGTTAATAGCAATCTCAAATCTAATTGATCAAATTGCATAATCCTGATAAATCAAGAATCTATCTAAAATGAAATTGTGACTCCAAGAACAAAGACAATGGGAGATAAACAAGTTTACAGATTTGGCATTTAAATAGACTGTTCAATTAGTAAATACAACCTGATGACCATTAGTCGACAAAGAGTTCCTTAAATGGAGGACGGCCCTAACGTTATCCGCAGCTAAGCTTCTAGGTTTAGTAATGTGTATGTTGAGTTTAAAGCCTAGAAATCTGTATGTCCCACAGCTCCACAGCTAAGGGGTATTTATACTGGAGATGCAGAAATGTACCCTGTTTTATTTAGTGGTTTAAAAAACAAGCTGCCGGTTGTTAATGGACTTCACCTCAGCCTTTCCCGCGGACCCTCGGGGCATGGGCCGTTCATACTCTCGGCATGGGAGCTCTCTGTGCCGGCCTGTTAATGAAGCCATTTTCAGAGCCGGGGATGTGCAGTAATGGAAGGCACCACTTCACTGTTGGATATTCTAACCTGGCCCTCATCATAAGTGCTATCGGTTACCAGATGTGATTAGATGCTTTTTTTTTTCCCATTTAGCCATTCGGGAAACTCATTTTCTGAGTAAGGGGTGTGTGTGTGTGTGTATGTATGTGTATGTGTATGTGTCAGAGACCGAGAGAAATGAACCTGCTTTGTGTTACCGGAGTAACACAGGAGTATTATGTTAGTGAAGCCAGAGTGTCTTAATCCATTTAGCTATTCAGCTAAGTAATTTTGTGATTGTTAGGTGAGTATAAGTTACTAGTGTGGGAGTCGGTCTTCTGTGTTCCTGTCAGGTCTACACGGTTCTCATGTGGCCTGCCTTGTGGATCAGATCTGGGGCAGATCATACGTCTTAAACTTCTTGAAAACGAAAAGTATTTTGGCACATTTAGCCCTTTTCCAATATTGCAGTCTCCTGCGATGTGGATATTGCACTAGGCAATATTGCGATTTCGATAAAATTTCAATGAATCCTAGTCCTAATCATCAGTCCTAGTGTTTTACCCTAGGTGGCACTGGCAACACTAACCACAATGCCGCAGTAACCAGGCATACTGGTTATTCACAATATCACCATAATCGCCATTTCAAATTTTTAAGCATTAATGTTTGATTGCCTTTAATTTCTTTTTGCAGATTAACAGATTAACATGACCAGTAATATGATGTGCAGGCAGAATCTGAAACCGTGTTATCATACAATCAAGGGCTTTGTGTTGATTTTATCAATACTATTCCCAATGAAGTTTAACAACCCCTTTTCGACTTGATAATGACACAAAGAAATCTGTATGGTTTACTCCAACCTGAGTGAAGGGATGCAGCCAATATGAAGAACATTAGAACGTACAGATATTTCAGTGGCGATATGAAACAAAAATTGGCAAGGCGTCTGAATTGTGTCGACATTTTAGTCTGAAAAAGAAATCCTGCAATAATATCACAGTTTATTATTGCAATATGGATCCAATCGCAACAGTCCTATATTCACTATTTATCTAGCCATTCATTAAATGGCATGCTTGACAAAAATGGTATGACGCCATCGTGTGTAGTTGTGTCCTGTAGACTTAGAGCGTGAGTGGGGTGCAAGCCTGAGGTGGTGTGTGAGTGGAACCGGTGCGTGGGGGTGCGAGCCTCGGGTGGTGTGATGAACGTTCCTCCCTGTGGAGCGAGTGTGGAGGGAGACAGGTGGGGAGGGGGACTGTCTGTTTACGCAGTTGTCTGGTGGCATTGGCTGCCTGTAATACTGATACCACACACATGCTCCCACCCGGGTCCCGCCCCCACGTACGGCTCATGCACACATACACATGCGCGCACGTAATCGGTTTGTCCTCAAGAAGCCTTGATCTGCCGTGCCTGTCATGAGGCATTCATAATTCACAACGCGGGGCCGGATCACTTCCAGGTCTTGAAAAGTTTGAGAATTGTGCAAAAGGTCTGTAAGTGTATGGCAGCAAAGCTGTTCAGGCTTGATGTGCACTAAAGATGCAACACATTTGATGTAATAATTATAGAACCACTGTAATTATTCACATTTCACATAATGGCATTGTAGGTTTAGGCTGATGCATGGAGCCGAAATTGGACTTTTATGTTGCTTACTGGCATATGAATGACCTCCAGAGTCTTAGGTTGACATTTTGGAGGGCACTGTGCCCTTGTTATCCTGTTCAGGAAAAGACCCTGCTGCAGGCGATATCATCGTCAGTAACAGACCTGCACCATATTTATCCAACAGTTCCTATCAGGGTAAATGCTTGGTATCAGCTCGGAAAGCCCCAGTCACCATAAGGTCTCTCTGGCTACAGTTACACATGTCTTGTTAATGTGGCTGTTATCATCCAATCACACTATGACACAGTAAGTTAATGGTCTGGATGGTCCCAAATCGGATTTTGCCCGCATCCCGAGGTAATCGGGCTGGCGTTGCGATCAGAATTGAGTGTAGTCTGGATGCAATCTGGCCACATTGTGCTTATTTGAGCAATGTAAAGAGGTGGAGAGGAGCGGGAAGATGTTTTTTTTAACACAATCCAGCCAGGGGTGACTAGGATGGGAGAAATGGGCCTAACTGATTCATAGTACACTGGGAAAGTTTAGGCTACATGATAGCGGCACATCCATGTGTCCTTTGTGCATAATTTCTTTCCACTCCCTAGTTGAGGAAAACGTTGAAAATGATCACCAAAAAACCCCAAAAAGAAAAAGACATGTTTGGGTGTGATGTCTCCACTGGACACACGGCAATGCAGCCTCACAACATCAGATCTTTATGATCGGATCTCAAAAGAAGCCCATTAAAACGACAGTGTGTAAACTGTAGCTTCTCTTTCTTGCTCTCTCTGTCTTAGTCCCTTGCTTGTCTTCCGAGAGGTTCAGCAAGGTCCATGCCGGGACGCGATGGAGGCTTGAGGACAGTCTTCAGTGTTTACCAGCCTGTGTAGGTGTTTACATCAGAGATGTGTTTATCTGACTGAGGAATGAACACCGTCACCTACACAGAGTCACTCTGAGGGTTTCACTTCTCTGTGTTTGTCGATCGTGTAGGAGAACTACGCCTTCGTTACCCAGAGCCAGAGCGTAACATAAAAACAAGAGCATCTGCCATCCGATCTCTCTCTGCTCTCCCTCCTAATGTTGGAGAGGCTGATCAGGCTGAGCCAGGCCAGGCCAGGCCAGGGCAGGCTAGGGCAGGGCAGAGCATCACGGCATCCCACCAGGACAGTAGGACTGAGTGTAGCGAAACAGGGCATCTGGCGTCCATTTCCCCTCTTCCCCTCTTGTCTCGTTCCCCTCTCTCCCCTGTCTCCTAGCCCCCAGAGCAGACCACCCCACCGCACCATAGTGGGGCATCTGGTATCCAATTGGCTCCCATCTGCGAGTGCATGTGGCCACACTGTAAACAAGGCAGCGCTGCATGCGAAAGGTCCTGGCTACATCTAAACAGCTCGGCCCCGCGATCTAGCCTAATCTCTGGGAGGAAACTATGAATAGACACATTTCCGGGGCTGAGGTCAGCTCCGTTTTAATTCAGTAAATTGTATCGCGAGGCAGTGAAAATCTACCATAGCAAATTGACCCAGAGGAATGGCATACCTCTTCCCCATTTTGAATCGCTGAAGTGGAAAGGATTGTAATGGCGCTGACCCGAGCATCGCCGCTGGCATCTCCCGAGCGTGGAGCCCCTCCACTGATCTGAGACGGTGCCACGTCTGCCTGGCCGGCTGTCTCTCCTCTATCCTGGGTGGTAGAAAGATGTGTGTGTTTGTTTGTGTGTGTTTGTTTGTGTGTGTGTGTGTGTCCCTGTCCCTGTCACTGCCTGTCTCTGTCTAGGACAGGTGTTGGCAACCCAGAGGTCGGTGCATGCCCAGCTGAGGCACCTAGACGAGAGGAAAGCCGCA
>OMKL01086823.1:0-10278 GCA_900302295.1 Parasudis fraserbrunneri | reverse complement strand
TTATAATTTACAGGGTTGTGGAGATTACTTTTCGAGCAAACCAGCAAAGTTACAACAATGCCTGAGGTTGAACCCCTTAAATATCCTTCAAGGGAAGGTAATCAACAAGGTTAGATTAACAGATCGTGTGTGTGTGTGTGTGTGTGTGTGTGTGTGTGTGTGTGTGTGTATGTGTGTGTGTGGAATAACCAATATTAAGTGTGTGTGTGTGTGCGTGCGTGCATTCGTGTAATTCCTTATTCCAATTTAACCTACTTGGATTGGAGCTATACTTTCAATTGACTGGGTCAGTAACTAGCAGTAGGCTAGTGGTTCACACTATTAATTTGTAGTAGGCTAATAGATTACTTTAGGTTAATAGCTAGTGTTGAATAGCCCCTTGGCATAATTGTAATTAAACATTCAATATGATCATACAAGTTTCACCAATTACTTTGCAGCTGGATAATCTTAAAACAGACCTTATTGTATGTCCTCATGTAAATCTAGCACGAACATGCACAAATTGAGTTCAGTTATTTTGGTGGTCATGATTTTTAAAATGGATTTCTGGAGGTATCCAGAATATTCATTTTGCATGTAGGCCGTATCTGTATCAATGAGAGGATAAACGTTTTATCTTTCAATTGTGCCTCCTTGCATCTCTATCAGATAGGCCTAAATACAGAGATGACGGAAACTATCACAATTGACACCCAGTTACCTTTGAGGACAATATTCTTTTTGGATTTACCGTGACCTACAGGAATGTTACAGACAAAAACCCAACTGTGTGATACTTCCAGGACCCCAATGCCTCAAAGCAGATATGTATACAGGAGAAAAATGCAGTCATGTTAGAGGGGTGGTCTAAGGCCTTCAAGTCTATTTGGATGATTTGTATAAATGTTCCTTTGTACAGTAAATGTAATTCCTAATTTAGTCCAAAATGTTGTCCCATGGCCTATTGCTCACAAAATGGTACCTGAGTCCAAGTCTAACACATATTGTAAGACTTCTAGATATTGTGAATCTCTTCATACCAAATTCATGCATATTGTCAGCACTCTACTAACTATAGGCATATAAGATGGCATAGAGATGGGTTGACTTGATAAGTCCTAACATTTCCCCTTGTGCCCTACGTTTTGTTTTGGCTACCAATATCAAATTACCTGTTGCTACCTGTATCTTGACCATTTGGATTGTGCATGATGGCATGTTGCCCTTTCTTTGGACTGACAACCTGGCCCTTATGTAGGTCTGTCCTCGTTCCTACTTATCACATCTGAAATAATCTGAAATAATGTGTTGGAAAAATGGCTAACTAAGCATCATACTGTAGGGTACATTCCCTATTTTGATCATGTCTACATTGCAAAGCAGAAGTCCGAAGTTAATGTTCCTGCAAAATATCCAGAAAGTGTAGGTAGGATGAATGGGATCAGCCTCGGAGGTGTTCCTCACCTGTTTGCAGCCAGATGGCGTCCTTTCACCACTAAGCATGTTGCCCTTGGGTTTGCCTTGGGAGGCTGAAACTAGTTGTTCCCTCTGCCCATTCATTGATACCTCCAGTATGGTTAAAGGCTTGTGCAACAGACAGCAAAGGGGAAGCAGAGAATTCCAAACCATCTTTCAGAACCATATTAAATTAATTGATTGATTCCTTTTCCCAGAGCAAGAAATAAAACAGGGAGAATTTATGTTTCAAATAAAGGGTCTGTTTCTTCAATATTCTTTCATTGAGTAAAAGGTATGCTATCAATACTTTATTTGCACTAATATGGGATCTGCATGCCATTATAGACAGGGGGTAAATGAGTTTCATCAAATCCCTGCAAATAAATGTTTTTAAGACATAAAGTAAATCTTCAGTTTAATTTCCAGTTGCCAATGTTTTCTATCTCTCAATATCAAGGAGATCTTCAAGCAGTCTGCCCCAGTAGACGTCGCAGTTGTGCCTTGGTTAACACTCCCTCACCATGTGTCAACAAAGCTATTTGCCATATCCAAGAGCTGAAGAGGAAAGTGGAGAATTGGTGTCAACAGGTAAACTGTTGATGTCAGATGTGATCAAGCATGAGAGAGATTATAAGCCAAATTTCCTGATAGGAATGAAAATGTACTAATCTCACTGGAAAATATGTTGGATACAGTTTTGTAAATACTTTGTCTTCTAATAGTCAGGAAATCTTCAGCCCCATATGGCTCATGAGAAGCAGCAAAACAGGAAAACCTTGAGGTGAAGTTTTTTTCTTTTCTCTTTTTTTCCTATTATTATTATTATTATTATTATTATTATTATTATTATTATTATTATTATTATTTATTTTGTTCATTTCCTACATTACAACAGTGATAGCATATATTGTAGCATATATTCTGACTTTCATTCCTTCACAGATTTCAACCCAGTGATCCAGACAATGAATCATTGATCTCTACAGAGTTATACATTGAAGGCATTGGACTTAAAATACAAGGTGAAATAATTATTTTTGTTGAAGATGTTCTTTTGTACATTTTGTGTGTTTTTTTTGGGGTTTGTTGTGCATACACACTAGATGCTAATACACAGCCCCCCACACACATGCATATAAAAAGTAATGTCAAACCACAGAGTACAGTACATTGCCATCCCCTTTTAGCAGGTTGTGGGTAGACCTTGCTCAAGGGCAGGTAAACAACAGTGGTCACATAGATGTTGTGCAAGCCAACACCCCCCAGCCTCACATCTAATTGAATCTGCATATTGATCAACAAACTGATATTCTAATATTATCTTGTATGAGAATATTACCACTCCACAATATTCACTATTTTGTAATGACAAGCCAAGCCAAGTTGCACACTGTATTTGTAGATACCAAAATAGTTTTATGAAAGTTAGTGAGTTGCTGATCATG
Organism: Parasudis fraserbrunneri; assembly: GCA_900302295.1. Classification (NCBI taxonomy): domain Eukaryota; kingdom Metazoa; phylum Chordata; class Actinopteri; order Aulopiformes; family Chlorophthalmidae; genus Parasudis; species Parasudis fraserbrunneri. The sequence goes on along the minus strand of OMKL01086823.1, from coordinate 7,393 downwards.
ATATAGTACAGTGGGCTATAGTTTTAAAGTTGAAACTCCGTCATCTAGAAAGTGGTCCGTTGTCCCCACTGCGTAAAGAAACCACAGATGTCCTCGTAGAGGTTGTGTATCTGATTGAGCGTCTGGAGGCTGATCGCCAGGATGCAGAGGAGGCACTTCAAACAGAGAAGAAGAGGAAGAGAACTTTGGAAAAAAAGGTTGACAGTATTTCACTGTGGAAGCAACAGGAGTACCCCTTTGTCATCCAGAAAGGTCAGTGCTAGAGAGATGTCTTATCATTCACCCTGTTTGCCATTCCTGTATTGTGCACAGTATCATGACCTCTCTGCAGCACTTTTATCTAGGGCTGGGCAATACTGTATATCGATATGTATTGTATCGTCTACCTGTGTGATTGTATTGTGTCTTTTTATATACTGTATATATGTATATCATATATTGTGAATTGTGATACACAATTTTGTTGTCGAGATTAATGATAAAAAGCAAATATTAAGTCAGTTTTAAAAAAAAATGTGTTGAAATATTTGAGAATGTCAAACGAAAATTTCAGTTTAATATCGTACTTAACTATACAGTTCAATATGATACATCGATTGGCTTATCCAACATGTGATTTTCCATGCCTAAGCAGATCTTGTGATATATAGCCTACTGGTATCGAAAAATGTAGTGATTATCGTGATATTTATTTTTCCCCATATCGTCCAGCCCTATTGGGTGTAAATCATAAAACTGTCACATGTTCCTTTGTCTAGAGCATGAGGCTTGTATCAGAGACATCACGGAACTTAAATGGCACCTAAAAATTAGAGGAGAGAAGCTCAATCAGGTGCAAGAGAAAGTGATGAACATGGAGATCCTCAATAAGCACTTACATGAGGACATCGACTTTGTGAAAAGACAAGGCCCGCTTCTAAAGGACAAGCTGGAACTAGAGAGGGACACCATGAATCAACTTAAAACCGCCCAAACTGAAGTAGGTGCTAATGTGACTGATTCTTATAAGACATAGTGGTTCAAAACACAAGTGCTGGGAACTTGGGTTTGCCGGGGATTTGAAGGTAAACACAATTACATGTGTGTTGATATACTAAATGTTCTTTGAAACACCTAACAAGCTTATTACTGTAAATGCAAAATTTGTTTGCAGAGCAGAGTTTGGAATGTCCATTTAAGAATTTGATACACCGAAAAGGCAACATCAAGTCATTAAAACAAACTTTAAAAATCATCCTGAGATAAAAAATATTTCTCATTCTTAAAGGCTCATTATTTGATTGTTTTACCATTAAGAAAAAAACCCATTGATATTTATACACTTGTTTGCGATGATAAATGAAATATTGTGGTGTCAATTACCCCTGTTTTAGCAGAATTCCTTCATGCCAGATTAAAGATATGATTTGGCGAGAAAGGTACACAAGAGGTTCTACGGTATACTGCAGTCTCTTCATAAACCATTGCAGTTTTACCCTTTGAGAGTGAGGGTTAGTGCATCCAATTCCAAATTGTGCCAGAGTTTGGCACTTAACATCATCAAGTTGCCATATGGGGAAGGCCCTCCAATAGACTAGTTCCCTGCCTGCAGCATGTGCATGTACTGCAACTAGAAATAAATAATTAGGCTACATCTTACAATATGTAGACAGAAGAAGTATCTCCAATTTCATAGAATTAGGCTCTGAATCTCTGACAGTTGTTTAAAAACATTCAATTTAGTGTTTCAAAGCATGTAATTGGTTGGTGTTCCAAAACCACATCAAAACACATTCAAAACCTTTTATGTTAAGTATGTTTAAGAGTTCTAAATATAGGCATCAACACACAACGTATCTCAACACACAACTGATCTTATCTGATCTGGTAACACCATCACTGTAAGAGTTTTGACTCCCTTCAATTGATGGTAGCTTGGTGGCCACCAGCTTTTGGGATTCAAAACACTTTCTTTTCATATTGCATGCTTAGACCAATATAATTTGTATTGTTAATTAGAATGTTGACCACATACAATGGTATATTATTTGCAAAGTATATCTCTATATATGGGAATATATCCATGATTCTTTCCTGTTTGTGTAGGCTGATAAAACATATGCAAAGACACAAAATTATCTCAAGGCAGTTGAGGAGGAGTTGAAAAAGATGGAACTGGAAGCCAGCATTGAAAGGGAATCCATGAGCCATGTAGTGAAGGGCATAAAGAATCAGCTGGCCAACAGAATGTAAGTACATTATGTAATGCCCACTATGGAAGGTTTCAACTTGACAACAAAACAAACATTCTAGAAGAATACATTTGATTTCCTGTCAGCTGTAGGTTCATCAGCTTCGACTGAGGTATAGATTATTTAATTCTTATACTGTTACAACCAATAAAGGTAAATGTTTTAAAACACTCTATTAGGAACTGAACCCAAAATCAGGATATACAGTAGATCTGTTTGACTCTCATGGTTACAAACATTACCACAGTGAACATATGTCTCATACTATGGAGGACCATTTGGTGACAGAAAGTATTTACACTGTTCGCTATTTGGCCAAACAAGATGGCTGGTCAAGGGAGAAAGCACATCACTTTCTCAACACGCCCACTGTCAGGTCTCCAGGGAAGGAGAGACTGAATAAGTGAACCAGGAGATTTCTTTAGTTGCTTTAAAAGTGAAATACAAAACCAGTCACAGCAGTAGAAGTAGAATTGGATGTAGTGAATTATTATGGTTTATAAACTTTCCAGTGATGTAAATTGCTTCCACTAGGGGTCATGAATGTGCACCGCTAATTTTAAAACATGCAAATTAAAGGTATTTGAGATACACTAATTAGAAAATTGAGCGTTTGGCCTGATGGTGGCGCTAGAGGAAAGGTCATGGGGTCACCTAGCCTGACACGTCAGACCCATGGAATGTACGCAAGCTAGTACGTTCCATGGGTCTGATGTGTCAGGCGAGGGGTCACCAAAATCATTAGGGTTCTTCCTCTAGGGGTGATGAATGTGCACCGCAAATTTGAAAAGGTTAGAATGAAAGCTATTTGAGTTATTGTGTTTACATGTATGATCTACCTTGGCAGCGGACATTGACGCAGCGGCGGTTAGGGTGAATCCACAATATCCCCAACACTGTTGTTCAGGGATATAATTAATGGTGATAAATATAAATGTTTTAAATGTTTTAACTTAATTTTTGTGAAAATGCATTTTATATCATAATATTTACTCGTTTCTATGACAGCTACTACTATACCCATAAGCCTCGCCAATCTTCCACCAATCACAAACGCACAACTACTCTGACATCGGTATTCCTTCATCTCGTTTGCTATCGCACCATTCACCATCATCTTTGTTTTCATTGATTGATACTAACATTCATGTCCAAAGCTCAAAAACTACGGCGTTGAAAAACAATCTGAGTCAATAATCATGAGTTTGTAACTCTAATGTATCCTGTCTGTTGTTTTGACTATTTTGGTTTTCGTAATGTTGTCCTCTCAGCTACGCAGCGTTTGCTCGAGACTGGTCTTAAAATGTAGTTTTGAAAAGGGAAATTCATAACACTGAAAATGGTGACAACAACGAAACTGCTTGATACAAAACAAACATATTCAGAGAAAATAATAAAATGTAATCCAACTTTATGTTGAGTAAAATTTGAATTTACTGCATTTTGAGGTGAAATGTGAGTTTTAAACATTAACAATGCTATCTGCCAAAAGGCTGGGAATCATGCAGTGACTGGTTGCCATGGTAACTAAGGACTCTGGGGCAGAAACAAATGGATGGCGCATGTGTAGATGCTAGTCTAATTGGAAAAAAGGCATTCAAAGAGATGGGGGTCAGGTCTTGTTAGTCTTGTTATCCCCCGTTGTCAAGACGGCGGCAGAGTGAAATGACTTCTCTTTAAACAGACTTGTCTATATCATGATTTTGGTGTGCCTAAATCTCACAGTATAACACTCTTTTGTATATTAGCTATTGCTGAAATCCTCAATAGTAATTGAAACAAAGGGACAGCACCTTCAAAGAAAGCTAAAATATGAGATACGGGCCATTTTTCACTCTCAAATGTATTGATGGAGAAAGGTAACGGCTGCAACAGTGGGGTAGTTTCAAGTTTTAGATGCATTTTGACGGCATAAAAAGTCTTACTTAGATTTAAACAGTTCTTTTTTTATGGAGTAAAGAATTATTTTGAAGGGGAAACATTTTTAAATTCTTGAAAAGCCTCCCATTTGCCCTTTCCAATCTTCCATAATAATGGAATGGGCATTAAACATGCAGTAGGTAACTTCTTCTTATTAAAATTCTTTTTGAATTCTGACACAAAAAATCATAAAACATTTTTCACCGATGAGTAGGGTAATGTGAGTTTCAATAACCACCATAGGCCCAATACTGAATAATGCTTTCTGAAAGCTTAAAGCTGCAATAACTATTTTCTGACCATTGGAGGGCTGCAAGTCGCCACTATAAAAAAACAAAATTTTCCCAAAACGAAAGCCTTGTCATGTATAAACATAAAAATGCCTCACTGGCACAAACTTTCTCTTTGGGCATTTCCTGGTTGTCAAATAAGGAAGGTAAATACTTCACCTACAAAGACAATACTGTTCTGACAGTACAATATTGATGTAATTCAGAGATTCGCTGGGGAAAAAAAACCTTTTAAATGCATGAAAGTTTATGAAATAAATGGAGCTAAAGCGTGGGCCGGGTTTTGTCAACAAAGAGAAGAAATTATGGAATAACAACAGACTGGCCACTGGTGGCGCAGGGTTGACTGAGTTGGACACCATGACTCAATGAGACCTTCTGATGGCAGGTGGTCATAAGAAGTTTTGAAAATGTGAAAAATACTGTCAGAAAATAGTTATTGCAGCTTTAAGTGTGGCTCAGGCTTCAGGCCAATCAGGAAAACTTTTAGAGCAGAGAGACATGGTGGACGAAAACAATGCAGAGCAGTATCAATAACGTATGAAAGCAGCTTATTTTGCCTAATCTCTTTTATGTAATATATTCTCAGACATGTACCACAAGACTGAAAGTTTCAGTGTTAAAAAGGATGCATTTGACCCCAATCGCGGATCACCCACCCTCTTATAAGGTGCCCACAGCAGCTTTAAAGGGAGACACCGCCCAAATTAAGAATTCCAATATGCTATTTCCATGGCCTAGGAAAGTTCAAGCAATATTTGTGAACATGAGCTACTCTCTCCCAAAGCCTGAAAGCAGAGAAGTAAGGGCCTAGCTACATTGCTCCATCATAAAATGGAGAGAAAACAGATAGACAGTTGGTTTGTTTTTAATTTGAACCTAGCTAACGTAATTGTGCATTTGCAGAAACAACAGCTTTGCTGTGAACCGTGATGTATCCGTCAGTTCCAAAAGTTCATCCTCTCCGGACTTACCTGTACATCAACACAGACACAAATGTGGCATTTTGACAGACAGAAAAGAGGATGAACTTTTGGAACTGACGGATACGTCAATATCCATTAGCAAAGCTGTTTCTGCAAATGCACACTTATGTTAGGTCCTAATTTAAAAACAAACCAACGGACAGCAATGCCATCTGTTTTATCTGTTTTCATGTTTTGTGATGGATCATTTTCAATCAGTGACGATCAACCTTGTGATGTCATCAGGTACATGTATAAAGTCTGGAGCTGTTCCTTTGACAATAAATGGGAGACTGATTTTGCGGACCCATAGAAGGTTTGTACCAGTATGCTCAGAACATTCCCCTGGGTGTTCTCAGTGTCATCCAGACCATCTTTCTCAATTCATTGTCCATGGAGCAGCTTCAGACTTTATACCTGATGACATCACAAGTTTGACTTTTACCACTCTTGTTTTTGGATTAGTTCATGCTCACTAATATTTTTTGTGAACATGTTTTAGACCATAGGAATATGTATGAGTTCTCAAATTGGGCATTGTCCCCCTTTAAAGGTTAAGTCAGTAATGCTGTCAAACAGCGATATCTAGGCAAAAGAGCCCCACTTGGTATTGCACTTTGTTTACATGTTTTGGTTCGGTTTGATTTGTGGGTTGGAGTTGAGTGGGGATCGGGGAGGGGTTGCTATTAGTAAAATAAGTTACTAAACTCCAACCCAAACAAAATTGCATACAAAGTGCAATACCAAGCAGGACTCTTTTGCCTAGACTGTTTGACGACATAACAAATTCAACCTTTAAGTAATTTAGGATTAAGTGGTGGGCTGAGGGGTTTTGGTGGACATATTATGATTGATAGTCACAGTTCTTTTGAAATTGATATGACACAGTACATACACATTCTGCACTTGGTAATAAAATAATTTTAGAGGTAAATGTGTCACTGACAGTGACCATTTCCATCAAGGCTTGGAATTAAGAATTAATTTTAACTCACCAACTTGATCACTTAAAACATTATTTTGTTTGCCCTCTGCAGAGACGAGCTAAATGAGTTGAAAGCACATGGGGAAGTCCAGTGTGCTAAAATGAAGGATGCAGAACAAGTGATTGCTCTTAAGGAGGAACAGTGTGTATCCATGTCACAGTGTATTCCTGAAATGGAGGAGCTGGAGACCACTATGAATGACCGGGTAACTGATACACTATGCCGCGTATGCTTCAACACACACAAGAGGTAGTCTTTATGTACAGCAGCGCTGGCCTTTTCACCTTCATGGCTTTTATTACAGGTCCTGGAATTGAAGATCGAAATTGAGGAAGAATTCCGAAACATAAATAAAATAAAACAGCAAATAAACAAGCTACAAGAATATATTAGTCAAACTGTAAGTAATCTCATGTCATAAAATGCAATTGTATATAAATGTTAACTTCCGTTGCTTCTTTTCTGACACTTTTTTTCCTTTTTCCATGTAATTTCTAGAAACGAGACGGTGAAGCAGAGGTGTCCCACTTAGAAGAGACTTTAAGAACAAAACGTGAAACCCTTATGGCTCTCCAGGAGGAAAACCAAGACTATGAACTGGAGATGGAAGACAACAAAAAAAGAATTTTTGACAGGTACATTTTCAATACAGAGAGAGATAGATACAGAGCGAGAAAGAGAGAGAGGAAGAGAGAGAGAGACATCAGACATCACATCAGACATCACAATTCCTCTGTCAGGTATCATTCAGTCTGGTCATTGGCCACCACTTGTGCATATACCACGTACTGTATGTGTGTGTGTTCTTTTTGTGTGTGTGTCATTAGTAAGAAGGCAGTGAAGCAGATGCTTGAAGACAAGAAGCGCATGCTGCAGAAGATCAGCGAGAACGAAGAACAAAGGGAGCGGGCCAAGGAGGAGTTGACTGAGGTTGTAGCCCAGCATGGTGCCACCAAGGCCAGGCTGGAAGAGCAGGAGCAGCTCACCTTCCTGGAGGAACA
>OMKL01086815.1:3754-14639 GCA_900302295.1 Parasudis fraserbrunneri | reverse complement strand
CCCCCCCCCTTTGACCTCCCTCTGCAGAGAAATCTGGGACACAGCACCACTGTAATCTACCTGGATTTGAACCTGGCCATGGGAGATATTAGGCTTACTGGGCTACCCTGCTACACACACGTCCCTCAGTTTGTTAGCGTATTGGAGGAATATCTCCAGTGGACATATCTGTGTCTAGAACTATCAAGCCATTCAGTCACTTTCCAGGTAATCAGGTCTACTTTGCGGCAGGAAATTTGCAATAATTCCCAGTAATTCACAGTCAATGGATAATTAGGTGAAGACTTTGCGAATGACAGTTGAGGCAGGGAGTTCAGGGATGTATTTCTGAGGGGTGGTAAGTGCAGAACAGATGTAGACAGCAAGGGTCTGACCCCAGTGCTTACCTTGCTCCAGTCAAGCATCGTCTCTCTGCATGAACCACAAACACACAGGGTGTCTGAACTAACCGTTTCAGACAAGCCGAACAGCGTGAGACCACGGCAACATATGTTCAGTCTGTCTCGTTGCGTTGCAGCGCTGTGCCAAATCACATTTCCCCGGGTGGAACCGTCAAACTACATTGTATGAGGGTGGATAAAGGAGTCTGAAAGGAAGCTCCTGGAAGAAGCATTTTCATGGGTGGCCCACACCCATGAAACCCATGAAACCCACTCAAAGTAGAGAGAGCCAAAGTTAGGCTGGGAGGTACAGTATACCGAATATGAAGATATACCGTCATGAATCCGTGCAAAAGTATGGATTTTTACTGTACCGTTGTAAACGAGATACACAAATGCTAAAATGATATATGTATTTTTGAAGTTTATCTAAAAATTAGATAATCCTTGCTGCAGTATTATAAAGATTTTGGGGGGAGAAATTAGATTAAAATATACCCTTTTGAATGAAAAAGCACCATGACAATTGTATACATAAAAATTTACCAAATCACACTGTAATTTGCACTGGAAAAACTAAATACCGTCAAATATCGTTACACCATCAAAAATAAGAAAAATATTGTGATACAATATTTTAACCATATCTCCCATCCCCAAGCCACATGTGTTAAACTACACAGTACACCACACAACTTCAAAACTGGAAAGGCATATGACATTTGATGAATAACCAAACAGCTGCCCTGGATAAGGAATTCCAATTCCATGCACATAATAGTTTTCTTGTAGACATCCATGATAGAGTGAACAGAATTATATAAATAGTGTTGGCAAAGTAGATGGGGAAAACACACACTGTCAGTGCAAGTTCCAACAAACAGAGCTCTCAGTTCCTTGAGGCAAGCTTGAGAAATATGTTGACTCTCATCATCAGTGAATAAAAGGTTTAGTGAATACGGAGTTTTAGAGCAAACTAAAGGAGATCCTTATCTCTTCCAGGTATCTGGAGCCATGTGCATCCCTTGGCATGGAATGCGTGAAATGCTGAGGGATGAGTTGTTTGTGTGTTTTTGGTCTGCGCTGCTGCTAGGCGAGTAACACAAGCAAAATATACACAGTGCACAGTGAGTACACGGGAGAGAAAGTACAGTACAGAGAGTACACAGAAAGTCATAGTATGCCTTGTGACTTGAAAGTATATGTGGTGATGATATGATCATAACCAGATAAAAGTAACTGCAAATTTCACAAATCGATATTAAAATGTCACGCAATAGTAGCGACTTCTTTCATTTTAAAGATCCAATCCAGGAATACAGTGCCATCCTCGATGCCCTTCCCAGCGTTACTGGCTTTGTCCCTGTTTATTTATTTAACGGGATTGAGGATACTTCCCACTCGATCAATTTGACTAACTGAACTTATTACAGAATTACCCTCGATATGTGACAGATAAATATGAATTTTAAATGTCTTTTCATGCAACAAATGGCTTGTTTACAATTGTGCTGTTTGTACACATTGGATTTCAAGATACTTAAAGCAGCAAAGAGGTTATTTTCTACCAGCAAGTCCTCTGCTTCAAGGATCTATTTGTACTACAGAGGCACCAATACTGATGATGGGATCTCTGGGCACAAGGCTTGCTTCTCCTAATCCCCAAACACTTTTCTTTTTGGAGATACAAGGGGAAACACTGTTTTCTGTCAGCAGCAGTAAGTTAATCCTCTGAAAAGATGGACAGTTCACTCTAGATTTGTGAACTCGAACAATAGTCTCCCACAGGTCGGAGAAGGAGGCCAAGAAGACTCTCTCGATGTCAGAGACAAATGCTGGACCTGCTCTACTGAGAGTGAATAGGAAGCTGACTTTATGGACGCTGTGACGGTATCCATGGTGACACGGGACCAATTTTGGTTCATAACCATTTGGAGCACTACAGTGTAATAGAGCTGTTTTGGATGTAAAAGCAATAAACATTCTGAATTCACATAGTCTGTCGTCAGTTCAGTGCCAAATGGAGTGCCTCTATAGGTCTAGGAGTACAGAGTGCTTCAATAGTGCTTCAAGCTCTATAGGTAATCTGTTGATGACACTGTCGATTAGAGACTTGTTTCTCTTGTTTCTCGCTTTGGGGAGAGGGAGAGCTGTATGTGTTCATCAATATTCACTGCACTGTCCCAAGATCACAGGAGTAAAAATTAGAGCCAGACCGATAGTGGATTTTCGGGGCTGATTCCGATATTTGGGAGTAAGAAAATTCCGATATCAATATATCAGCCGATATTCACACCTTTTTTAAGCCAAAAATAACCTGTTTGTACTGCATGGTTTGGACCTAATTCTGCATGGGACAAGCATAACTTGGCCATGGTTGTAAAGAGGAGATTTGTGTGGTTCCAATGAGCCCATTTTCATTCTAATATATTGAGGTGAGAGGTCAAGGGACCCCTTTGAATATCGGTCTGGCTTTAATAAAAATAACATAGGAGTTCTGTTTTAGGATTTAGGATTTGGACTTTAACTTTCTAGTATTGGGACAACTGTGAAAATCATATAGGCCTATAGGGGTAGGGGTGTAACAATCTCAAAACAGAATCAGAAAAAACAGAACAGAAAAAAAGTACATTCGATACAGGGTATTGAAATTTAAAACTGTATTGATGAAATCTCCTTTCATTCTCTTCCCTAGGTCCCTCATTTTTCCCGTCAGTCGTCTAAACTAGGCATCTGCCTGCATCCTATCAGTGTAGAGTGGGAGGGGGGAGGGAAGTGTACGCTATGCACACACACACACATAAAATCCGTATTTTTCTAAATAATCAGAGCTCTGTACTATGAATACATTTAATGCATAAATAATTGAAAATCAAATAGACTCGTGACCTAAAAATCTAAATTTGTATAGAGTCTGAAAATGTGTGTATCATTACACCCATACTATTGCATGAACACAGAATTTTGTTTAACAGGACTGTGAGCTGAGCGTGTTGTTACAACCATGCTCACCGTGTCTGAAATCATGATGCAAGTCGGGATCTAGTGTAGGTCTGCTTGTGCCCCAAGGACACTCCCCCACTATGAACCTGGCATCAGCCAGAGAACAGGCCTATTCTGCCTCTATGCAACCTACTTCGAGCACCTGACACGCTGAAGTAAAAGTAAGGCTGACCTGAATGCTTCAAAGCTTCGAAGCTTCATTCGCTGCCATGGTAATCAATGTGAAAATCACTATTCGAATGCTTTGTTTTCTTTGTTATTGGTTGGGTTTTGTTTTTTTTACCCCTCCAAAAATGTGCCTACATCAGCTTAAGAAATAGCTTATAGAAATAATAATTCTATTCATTCAACATTCATTTTGAGAATCAGTTCTTCTCAGACAACGTCATCATACAAACTTTCTTTTCTACCCCACAGCTCTCATTTACCCACCGCATTGAAACTCTTGTGCGAGAAGAATGAAGCTTTGAAGCTTTCGAAGCCCAAAAAAATGGTACTCGGGACAGCCCTAAAAAAAAAAAGCTGACATAACAAAAAGAGAAACGCATAGTTGACAGGTGACAACAAACCACACACAGCAATAAGAGGTCTGTACTTCACCTGAAATGATTTACAAACTAAAATCATCAAAATGTTGTGTCTTTTGGGTGATGGAGGAATGCATGCAATGCACATGACTGCTCATTCTACTAATGGGGTCTGCATAGAAAGCTAGTAGAAAGTGGAACAAAGTTCACAGCACAGTGACCCCCACAGAGTGTGGTTCGTCTCCCAGCACAAAACAACCCATCAACATGTGTTAAACTTGCACATGTTAAAAGAGTCCTGCCACCATGCTATAAAGTCATGGTGAGCCTGGAGGAATAAGGGCTGGGATCAATTCACTTTTCAATTCGATCAGCGAAAAAATAGAAATGTCTGTGTACTTGCTGATGATGCTATTCTCGTTTACTTGTCAGCAGGTTGGATAATACAACCTTTTCATGGCAAGTTTTTCCATGTTTGAATTTGAAAGAAAACCCACTTCCTGAATTCACTGAATTGAAAGTGACTTGATACCAACCCTGCTGTCCTGTCTGCTACTGTTGCTGTATGATTATGTATGTCTTAAGTGTGATATGTGTATTGTCTTAAGTGTGATATGTGTGATTGTTGGCCCTACTACTTATAATGTATGTACAGTATTGTGGAAACAAATTTCCCTTTGGATACAATAAACTAACTAACTAACTAAATGTGGATTTTGCTATTTTGGGCTATTGCTATGGCTTTTTGGTAAATTAACAGACAAGGCTTAGATATTACATTTATCAACTGATTTCACAATCAGTACAACTGAAACAAAGAAAAAAATTTTGAATTTGGCAAGCTCTTGTAAAAAGTATGTTGAGAGCGAATGCCATTTTCGAACACAACAGCAATACGCGTTCTGTTTTGTAGCAGCTAACATCAGTAGTAACGTTTAGTAGTAATGTCATGGGGAAATAGGACAATTGCTCTAGACTGGTATTAGCCAAAATTACTGGATATGTTTTAGTATTGTTCAGAATAAGAAATTGTGTTTTTCTGTAGGGGGCTTTTTGTGCCCACATGAAAAGCGTTTTGAGAGCATTCTTTGTGCATTTATTGGGCAAATAAAAGCAAAACCTTGTTTATAACGTATATAATAAAGAGACAATCTCTTACATTAATGTGAGACTTGTGATATTCTGTATACAGTCAGACTGATTGGATTATTTTCTATTATTCAATTTATTTTTCTATTTTTCTATCATGGATGTCAGGGGGCATTTTATGCACCCACTATTACAAATTAAGGGGCATTTTATGAACTTTGAGGGGTTGTTTTTTGCACTAAATCCCTGTTAATCCCCCATAATTTCCTAGTGTGTGAACCACTCACACTCTACAGTGATGTTAAGGGAGCTGCTGGCTCGGCCGTGCTCGTTCTCCGCCAGGCAGCGGTACTGCCCGTCTCCATGCGGCGTGATCTCTATGATCTCCAGCACCGACAGCTCCTCGGCTGTGATGGTGCCCACCAGCTCTCCGTCCTTCAGCCAGGTCAGGGTGGGGGCAGGGCTGCCCTGTGTGCTGCAGTGCAGGGACAACGAGGAGCCCTGCAGGACCGTCATAGAGTCGTTCACCATGGGCTCCCGAGGAGGGTCTGCAGAGAGAAAGAAAAACAAAGAGAGGTGGGTAGACAGAGAGACATGGTTTGGACATGGACATAGGGCCAGGGATGTAGGAAGAGGGGGGAATAGTGGAACTGACAGCCCAGGACCCCAAGCTGGGGGAGGGCCCTCATAGTGTCTGAACTTAAAGATTGTTTTTTGGTCCTAAATTGTATATTTGTAAAGGAAAAAAAAAAAAAAATAAGAAAAAAAGACAACGACATAAACTTTGTATCAATCATGTATCAAAATTAGATAGCCCTCTGGGCCCCCTCCCTCAGATGCTAACTGATTTAGTCTACCCCTAGCCAAATGAGGCTAAAACAAAGTTGTCCTCTTATGACAGGAGGCAATTTTTTAGAGGTGTGGTAAAAATGGCCAGTGCTGCCCTAATTTCCACTGTTGTCTGAGGGTGCATGTGGATGGGGAGGGGAAGGGGGTGCCCAGAGACACATCATGTGCACAAGGCCCAGAATTCCTCACTACGCCCCTGATTAGGGGAAAGTAACAGGGAGTCAGAAGTTTGGGAAAGCGTTTCGGAAGAGTCTAGAGAAGGAAAACAAGACATGAAAAGAGATCATCCCTCCTCATTCAACATAGAAATAACCCCCCCCTCCCTACGCTCTTTTTTTGGAGACTTACACTTGATAGCCAGGTACGTGGAAGTGTTCATGAGGCCGTAGCCGTTGTCCCCTACACAGGTGTAGACGCCCTCCTGAGCGGGCGTCAGGTCGTCCAGGGAGAGTGAGGCGTTGGTGGCCATGTCCCACAGCAGTTCCTGGTCCCCAAACATCCAGGAGATCCTGGGGGGAGGGTTGCTGTCAACCTCGCAGTGCAGCACGACTGAGGTACCCTCCATCACCTCCGAGGAGACGTTCACCCACACTGAGCGAGGAGCGTCTGGGGAAGGGGAATAGTGGGGGAGATGTATTTGTGTGTGTAATTGACTTTCTAAGTTTGTCCCCTTTAAAGGCATAATGAGGAGATTTCAGCCACTAGAGCACCGGCATCGGACAAACAAAACAATGTGGCGCTTACATAGGATTACATAGGGTACAATACTTAGGTCAAATCAAACCATCAAACTAGGCGTTGCGGATCCTCTACCCCTTAGGCCATCGCTCCCCCATGATGATGCTGTTATTGTGTTACGTGTAAGATTGTAACAGTTTACCACTAAAGAAGATGCTCACATGCAATTCCCTCTGGTCTCATGTTTTGTCTTTTTTTTTTGTTGTATTACAATACAACATTATATGGTTCATTATATATATTATGTCGGTAATATGAAGAATCTTGGAGAGCATGGCAACTATCTTCCACCACGGGAGTTTGAACATAAACCGTGGCACCCTCCCTCCTGTTGTTAGAGCATGATATTTCTTCTACACGAGATGTGTGAGTCTGAACAGCAGTAAACAAACGCATCTTGCCGGCTATAAATGGACCTCGCAACAGAAGGTGTGTAAACCCTCTCCACTTTGTTGGCTCACTAACCAGGCCCGTGGCCTTTCTCACAATGACATTTCATGTAGAGGAGTCTCACGAGGCCAGACGCACATCGCATAGCTGATTTGAGGCCTGGAGACTTTTTGATTGGCTGAATAGCGATTCACATTTTAGAGATCCCCATTGCCTACAAAGAGATTATGCTTTTTTTTTTTTGTCTATGTGAGCTTGGCAACAACTACAATATATATGTATATATATTATTTTTTAGTGGGGTTTTGTTAGGTGACCTCTGAACCATAACTGACAGTGTGACCTTGTTGTTTGTGGTACTTCTCTAATCATGTTCACACACTGTGCTGAGTCTTCTGTTGCTACATTTTCATTTACTTTACAATGTGTCATCAGATGCTATCTAGCTTTCCACACTCTCCGCCCTGTTCTGTCAGAAAGATATGGAGGAAGTAAACAGAGTGTCCATGCATGTGGAGTAACCTACAGTACAAACAGATAGTGATTAGATGTGAATTCCACAGAAATTAACTTGTAGGTTTTCCGAAGATTTGACCTGATTCTTTGATCTGATTTCTGTTGTTTTATGAGTTTTGAGTAATTCATAAATTTTTTTAAGCAGTGCAAAGATATCATCAAATTGTTTTGTCTTGATTTTGTATATTTACAACATAAAATTATTATTATAATAGAATAATAAGCTGACCGCTTACATTTGACGTCTAGTGAGACGAGCCTCTCGTAGACCAGGGTGGTGTTGGGGTAGTACACCCTGCAGCCCAGCAGCTGTCCGTTGTGCATGGGCCTGGGTGTGAAGGTGA
The DNA here is from genome assembly GCA_900302295.1 of Parasudis fraserbrunneri. Lineage (NCBI taxonomy): Eukaryota > Metazoa > Chordata > Actinopteri > Aulopiformes > Chlorophthalmidae > Parasudis > Parasudis fraserbrunneri. The sequence goes on along the minus strand of OMKL01086815.1, from coordinate 6,803 downwards.
GTGTGCTGGACATCACCGCCGTGTTACTCTCCTCCACGTAGTCGGTGGTGAACTCCGGGTCCGGCAGGTAGTCGGTGTACATCCACTGGATCTCGGGGGTCATATCTGGGCAGTTGTCCGGAGCGTAGCACGTCAACTCCAGACTCTCGTCGCTAACGATCTCCTCTGGGACGTCAATGTTGGGTTGTTCTGGGCGACAAGAGGGAGGACGATAATATTGCATTACTTCAAAGGATGATCATTAACTATTGCAATGCTATGATGGTACTGCATGCAATCAAATTTATTGCATGTCAATTTCAGTCGTAAGAGGTATTCTTCTGCACACTTAAATAGAAGTATTTTAGGACAAAGAGAGAAGATTCCACACACTGTCCTATTTTTTTTGAAAGACAACACAGTTGTGCTGCAGACCCGAGGAAGATCCTTTGAGATCAAAAAGTTGTCTTTCAATAAAAAAAAATAAATAAAAAAAATTGTGTAGTTGTAGTTCTCTCTTTGTCATAAATGCTAATTTGACTGCTGAAAAACAATGGCCTCTCAGGCTTCCCTCCAGTGGACTCACCCAGAACTTTGAGCTCAGAGAAGTCGGGGTAGGTATAAATGTTGGCGCCCCCTAAGTCAGCGCGGAAGTAGTATCTCCCTGAGTGCTCTGAGCCAATGTTGTTGATGAGCAAAGTGCAGTTCCTCTGATGCAGGTCACCCAGCAGTTTGGTACGGCCCTTGTAGCTCTCATGCACGACATCTGTGCGCGATTTGAAGACCACAGGAGGGAAGAGCTGCGGGTAGGGCTGGCCAAAGTACCAGATGCCGTGAATGCCTCGGTACGGCCTGATGCCGGATGGATACATGAATGTGCAGGGGATGACCACGCAGGAGTTAGTCATGGCTGAGATGTCCCGAGGCACCCATACATTCCACTGGGACCTGACATCTAAGAGGAGAGACAAGCATTTAGTTAGATATGCTGCTGGGCAGTGTATAACACGGAACCACTATTAGCTCTCCAAAGAAACAATATCACTCAAAAGAGTTCACTTAATCTTAATTAGGTTTCAACTGCAAGGCAAGACACTAATCGAATTATGCCCAGTGAAATCAATGGCGGGGAATGAGAACAGAGAGAGGGAGAATAGTGGAGGTTGTCCATGAGATGCATGGGGGGTGGGGGGTGGTATGGGTAGAGGGTCCCATGGAGGAGGCATATGTCTACCATGTGATCAGTAGCACCTCTGTCTGAGTCCGTGAGAGGAACAAGGTTGAGCCAAAATGGAGGACAGCCAGCCACCCTGTAGCACTGGAACAGCACACTAGCCACCAAGGTCTTTGCAGCCAGAGTGTACCCAGTTGGATCTGGATCTTTTATGCCCTTGTAAGTTCATGCCAAGTCCATGGTCCCTACTGTCACCATCAAGAGGGGTTGGGGCAGTAGAATATGAACCTGTTACCTTTGATGATTAGCAACAGTGGCAAAAGTAGCTCCAAACACCACATGGTCTCTGGTTAGCGCTGTACCATAGACCTCTGCAACAGAGAATGGACATTCAGTTTACAATTACATAATACACGTATGATGAGGCACGGTTTTACCATTTACAGTTTTGATGTTTGGACACAATGACATTACAGTGGTTCCTCCATAATTATTTTGTAGCAGTTGTACCTGAGGGGTAATTTTGTGTTTTGTTACCGCGTCCGATGCAGTTTTGGTTCTCTAGTGATGGAATAAAATAAAAGCAATAAAACCCTTCTTATTCAGGTATGTTCTTATAATAAGACTTCTGTTTAACACTGTGCCTGTACTTTTTTTGGTGCTTTTTCAGGGCAACTGAACTGTAACGTTTCATGAATATCTTGTTCGTCGTCTCGTGCTATAGTGGCCCTCCACTGCTGAGTGTAGAGGGAAACACTGCGTTAGTAACATTAACATGACCAACTGGGATACGAGACCCAGTATTTACCTCAAACAATTATTCAAACAAGCAAAATCACTCTAGGTTTGCTATAACCACTTTAGCACTGGAGCTTCTGTGATCAGGTTTTCCAAGAGTAAACGAGAACATAGCTCAGGTTTAAATTGTCGTGTGCAACAGTATGGAATCATTTACTGTGGCTCGTGTTTCTTCTGCAACCACACAGTGTTCCACGCTGCTAAAACATAGTATTGCATGTTATACATGTAGAGAGATATGCGTCTAACTGTCTACTGGGTGTCTTGCACTCTCCTGTGAGTTTCTACATTACTTTACATGTGTGTCAGTAAGTAGGCTAGTGTGAAAAACCTAAGCTGTGTCACTGCACCAGTGAAACCAAGACAAATTCCTGGACACTTTATTGTACTTGGCAAATAAAAATGTCTTATTCTGATTTCACCTTGAAATGCTGATTGGGAGGAATAGGCAAGATCTATAGGACAGATTGGCAGCAGCTCCACTAGAGGGCACTCAGTCACATCCAGACAGTCTGACAGCCTTCACCCTCTACTCCTCTGCAAAAGGAAAAAAAAGAAGAAAAAAAAGTGACATCAGCATCATCAGGCGATGATGACATCAGTCTGGTCAGCCATGCATAGGCCCTTCACTCACACACACGTGCCCATACACACACACACACACACACACACACACACACACACACACTCAAGAGTCAGACAGCACCTGCTTGTGCCCTCTCAGTAAGAATCACTCATTATGACAGTCATACGTAACCCCCTGATCTATGACAGACAGCCTCTGTTAGTTCTCCTCTCCTCACCATGACAACACTACGCCTGACGTCATCCCTTCACATCATGTCATCAACCTCGTCATAATTAGTCAACTGGTCCTTTCGACTCCGTCTACCAGTTAGTGTCTCCCCCTTTGTGTCATAGCTGACATGCTAGTGGTGGTAGTAAAAGGCTTTAGGGCCCCTGTTGGGAGCAGCCGGTGGGGTGCAGATGGCAGGCCCACCAGTGAATTGTGTTTCAGAGCTCTGGGATGAACACATCACAATGTCCCCAGACAGTTGATACACGGAGAACAGGGACAAAGTCTGCTCATTTTATGGG
>OMKL01086814.1:3436-15509 GCA_900302295.1 Parasudis fraserbrunneri | reverse complement strand
GTAATGAATTCAGAGAGAGAGAGAGAGAGAGGGAGAGAGGGAGATTTGTGTATTTTAGCGAGAGAAATAAAGAGCAGAGGAAAGACACAAAGAGTGTGTGTGTGTGTGTGTGTGTGTGTGTGTGTGTGTGTGCGAATGGCTGGGATTATTGCTCTCAGCAGTCAGTCTTTTTCAGTCTTTGGCAGTGGGAGGGGGGAGGGGTAAACAGAAGTTACAGCTCTTGGAAAGAAGCTGTTTTTTTTAGCCTGTTTGTTCTGCTTTTGATTGTCCTGTATCTTCTTCCATAAGGGAGGGGAGCAAACAGAGAATGTACAGGGTGGGTTGGGTCTTTTAATGATACCGCTGGCCTTCTTTTGTATTTGGCCGGTGTAGACGTCCTCCAGAGGTGGTAGGTGTCGTCCCAATGATAACGCTGATCCGCCTTCACCACCCGTAGATCCCTCCGGTCTTCCAGAGTACAGCTGCCATACCACACTGCATGGTGGCACAGTAAAGGTTTACCAGCAGCTGCTGTGCGAGGTGGGGCTGTTTTAGCTTCTCTAGGAAGTATAGTCTCTGCTGGGCCTTCTTCACCTGGTGAGAGATGTTTTCAGACCAAATGAGGTCTGCCGAGATGCAGGCTCCCAGGAATTTGAAGTTTTCCACCCTCTCTAACTTCTACCCCTGTATGTGGAGGTGCTCAATTTGCCTTGATCTTCTGAAGTCTATTATCATACTCCTTAGTTTTTGTGGGGTTGAGGTCCAGGTTGTTATGGGAACACCACTCAACCAGATGTCGAACCTCCTCCCTCTAGGCTGTTTGATTGTTGTTTGTTATCAGTCCTACTATGGCGGTGTCATCTGCAAATGTGATCATAGTGTTGGAGGGGTGAATGGTGCGGACACACCCCTGAGGCGCTCCTGTGTTCAGGATCAGAGTTGAGGAGGTGTGACCTCCAATCTCGATATTTTGGGGTATGTTGCATAGAAAGTCCAGTATCCATGAGCACAGTGAACGGTTTTTGAACCAGTTTGTGGGGAATTATTGTATTAAATGCCGAACTAAAATCAAGCATCCTTACATATGTGTTCTGCTGCTTTAGATGTGTAAGGTTATGACTGTCATGACTGCATCATCTGTTGATCTATTGGTCCGATATGCAAACTGATGTTGGTCAAGATCAGCAGGGATGGCATCCTTGATGTGGGAGAGAATCAGTCTCTCAAAATGGACTGATGATGGGGGTTAGAGCAACTGGGCGATAGTCATTCAGACAATTCACTGCTGCTTTCTTAGGCACCAGGACTATTGTGGCTGTCTTAAGGCAGGCGGGGACTACAGCTTGCTCTAGCGAGAGGTTAGAGGTGTTCATGAATACCTCTGCGAGTTGATCTGCACAGGCCTTCAGTACTTGTCCGGAGACACCATCTGGTCCAGCCGCTTTGCTGGTGTCAACTCTGCGCAGGGTGGATCTGAGCGGGCGTTGATGTAGTTTTATGGTGTCCTTCCCTGGTAGTGCAGGACAGGTGTTGACCTCTCCATTTTGACGGGCGAAGTGAGCAAAGAACTGGTTCACAGTGTGTCTGGAAGAGTGTTGTCACTGCTGGAACGTGAGGCTGTGCAACTGTCCTTGTAGTCAGCGATTGTCCTTATCCCCTTCCACGTGCACCGGGAGTTGGTTGTTATTGAAGTGCTCCTCTATGCGCCGTTTATACCTGTGCTTGGCATCTCTGATGCTCTCCCTCGTGCTTCTTGGTAAGCCTGAGTGAGTGTCTCCACGTTCAAATGCTGTGTCCCGTGCCCTGAGCAGAGTCCCGTACCTCGCTGTTGAGCCATGGTTTCCGATTGGGAAACACTTTGACTGTCTTTGTTGCAGTCAATAGGCTATGCTTTATGACAGTGAAGGGAGAACGATAGAAAAGACATTCCATTTGTTTCAACTGTCTTGTTTCCAGATTGCAAAGTCTAATCTGAGATGGCCCAAACAGCCATTATCACACTGAAAATGAACCAGCTGTTCCAAGCCCAGGCTACTGTATTATTGTTTGTATCAGTTGTGTGACACATCTCTCCTATGTAGGCCAGTGCCTTTTTCTGCAGAGATGAAGTCACTTCAACAGGATTCATAGGGCCACAACAGAAGTCACGATGATCGCTGTCCATCATTGTATGCACTCTATTTGTTAGCAGATGCACATGATTATATTCAGGTTTTATGGCTTGAAGCTATCCAAATTCCCATTCTTATTTTCTGACATGCAGCTAATTTTCAGAATGTAATACTGCCAGGGTGGTATCCTGTATACACAGAAGTATGTATGTAGTATGTATGTATCCTACGCAATACATCAGATCGAGTATGTTAATGGAGCCTGTCAAATTTGCATACCCCTTAATGTAATATGCTTTACAAAAATGTAAATGCTCTGTATTGTTGGTCATGTTCATTAAAATGACAACATGGATTTCTTGGAGGACTCGTTTATTAACATGGAATTATTAAATGTTAAATGATGAACAGAGGATTAGAATGCAGGAGGGGGGGCTGTTGGGTCAGCTGCTGTTGAACCTTGAAGAAGACATGTCTCCTTCATGCCTCCATTCCCAAACCACCACATTTCTGCAGGTAACCTGAGGTTGTGCCCATGATCCATGCTTCCTGTAAAGACCGTTTCCATTAAAAGTATCCAAGAAAGAAAATACCTGCACAAGGCTTTTATGTTCCCAAGTATGATTTATTTTTTATGTCATTATTTAATTCTGTGAGCACAATGTTTCGACCCGGATAGCTGACCTGTCTCAGTCGAAATGTTGTGCTCACAGCATTAAATAATGAAATACATTTTTTAAAAAGCATGCTTGGGAATATAAAAGTAGTGTGCATGTATTTCTTTTTAACTTCTGTAAATTTTTTGTGTGAGCTCACTTTTACTGTAAAACTGATACATTGATATAAAACATTTCAGAAGATACTACACTGTTTGTTAGGCTGAAGATGATCCTAGTATTCATAAGTATTGTATGGATAGATTAGTGGAGTGATGTGAAAATAATTCACTTATTATTGATTCAAAAGAATTTTGACAGACTTTCTTATTTTTGGTCTTCCAGTGAACTCGTATCCTCCCACCAGTTACTGTCCAGAACACACAGATTGAACACGTTTCCATCTATTAATATTTGGGCATCTATGTGGACTTTCTTAGGAGGCGAAAGTCATTTGGAGCAAACAAACGGATCCTGTTATTGTTTTTCCAATCTATAATACAGTGTTATGCTGTATGGAATCAATGCATAGTACAGCTTAAAGCTCGACTGGTTCGAATGCTATGGATCTGCTCAAAGATTGTGGGTCAAATGCTTGAGTCAAGTTTTCAAGCTGCGTATACTAAAAATGTTGTCTCTGACAGGTAATATCATGTCCGACCCCTCTCATATTTTATTTGCAGAATATCAGCTTTTGCCATCAAACAGAAGATTTAAAGTCCCACAGGCTCGACTGAACAGACTGCGGAACACTTGCTCCTCAGTCTGTCAAACTGTTAAATCAGAGTTTGGGTTCTAAGTAGGCCTCAGTGCTCCTGTGTGGACTAAGCACTGAATGTTAAAGGGAGTGATTATTATTAAATTGATGCACCGCAGTCACTTATGTGTGATGTAATATATGTTGTAGTATTTGATTTGTTGTTTGGTTAAATGTTGTGTTTTGTTATTTATGTGAAAAAGTGTATGTCTTGGGACACAATACACATTTCAGAAGAATATTCTGATAAATTCTGTTAAATCTGTTCAATCAAATCTGTAAGACAGATTCAGAGTACATGCACACGTGGGTCTTAAATACCCATGCATGGGCCATGTAGTGGTGTGTCTGAAAGAGATATCGACGTCAACTGCCTTGTGGGAGCAGTTCCCGTACATATTGAATATGTAACTGGATGGAGGGATAGTCTCTTCACTCAGAGAACCAAGGTTACAATGTAACCGATCAATATTATGCTCCAGCAAAATTAAATGTGAAAGTGGTTAACTTTATGTGGTGTAATGTTATATATTGCAGAGGCTGTAATATTACGACAGTGACCTAATGGGGGCATCACATATAACGGGAAGTTAGTGTACATGTTAAGATGGCAGCTGAAGGGTCAATAATCGGAGTCTAAGCACAATGCCAAGTAGTCATTATCATTATTAATAGTATAAAGTTACCCAACTCAACAATAGAGACTGGCCTTTATTTGTCTAAACGTGTAGTCATAACTGGCAAATAAAAGGGACTAGGGTTGCAAAGGGTTGGACACTTTCCGGTAAATTTCTGGAAACTTTCCATGGTAAGTTGGGAATTTTTGCCTGTCTTGTGGCATGCTATGGTTAAAATATCCTAATTTAATGGAAATTCTGTTGAATTGCAACCCTGCGCTGTGCATTCAATTTTTGCTGCATCTTGAGGTGAAATGTGAATTTTAAAGATGTTTAAAATTAATAACAATACCTGCAGTGAGTGGTTGCCATGGTAACTAAGGACTCTGGCAGATCCACAGGATGGCACATGCATAGAAGCTGGTCTAAGTGGAGAAAAGGTATTTTTCTATCACAGAATTGTTCTTTTTTCAAATATGTAAACTTTATTTTATTTTTTATTTTTTGATACAGATGACTCCCCATTCAGAGAGATAGGGGTCAGGTCTTGTTAGTCCCCATTATCAAGATGGGGGCAGAGCAGGGCTCCAGATTACTAGAGGCATTGGTGCTACCTACTGAAAATGTTAGTAGCACAATATCTAGTAGCAGCACTTAAAGCGACATTCAACAAAACATGTTCATATTTTTTCTCTATTTTATTAAACCCCCCCTTTTCTTGTGTATTCTATTCAAATGGACTGACAGCGCTCTTTCCCTTTTATATATATCCAGTTGAAATGGAGTCAAATGCAGTCAATAAAAAATTCTTGGAAATCTCTGTCATTAGGACACTTCTCAGTGTGCACTTTTGCAACAGTCCCTTAGCACCCAGAAGTCCATTTCAGCACTGTGCCATTGCAGGAGAAATCTGTCCCTGCATATTTAATGCTTCGTAGTATTATTATGCGTTACGATCGAGTGCTTCATGATTACTTTTTGTGGTCAAATCAGCAACCATTGCCGAGCCACCAGCATCGGGATGCAGTTATGTATTAAAATGTGATTTTCGAAGCAAGTTCAAGTCATTTACTGTAGATATCTAATGAGTTTCAGTGGCATGAATGAGATTTGTATATTTTATAGAGCTTTGAAGATGGTCACGTTCACTGGCCTCCTTTCTGCTGAGATAAGGCTGGATTACTTACTCCTGGAAGCCTTAAAGGGCCACTTCGTCGATTTTAAAACTTTATCCTATCGTTCTGTTGTGAGGAGGATGTGATAATCAGATTTCTACAACGTCAAAATAAGCAGGGTCTGGATCCATGATTCTGATTGGCTAGTAAGCGTCACGTGACCTCCATTTTGCGGTGTAAATCACACAATCTATCCTGCTTGGGACCGCATTCGCGGATGAATATTCTACAATCACTATGTGTCTTTTTTAATAATATCTAGTAGTCTAACTGTTGTAGAAAAGCACTTAACCCCCCGAGGAAGGGGTAAATGGGTGGATTTACGCCCGGTTGTAAGTCTAAATCGATCCGACTATACAACCGGGCGTAAATCCACCCATTTACCCCTTCCTCTTGGGGTTAATTGCTTTAACGTAACTCACCAATGTCTTCTGTGTCTCCAGAGCTCGGCCACATCAGCACCCCGAGAAACTCCACGGGGTGACGTCATAGTCAGGAAATAGTGTCTGCAGTTCACTAGAGATCTGCTCTCATCTGGATGATGTCACTCCGTGGAGTCTCGAGACATAGAACACATTGGTGAGTTACATGTCCGACTGTCCCATGTCCTCCTCACAACAGAACGACTTAAATATATTGACATTATACTTGAATTGTATGTATGTATTTTTGGTTACTCTTGTTTACCAAAAGAGTACACTTTTAATATGTTTACTAAAGTACGACTTGGTAAACATCTCATTTTTATTTCTTTTTTAAGGGCATTTTCACACCTGTAGCTCGTTTGCTTTGTTCCAATTCAGGGCCTAAAATAATACAATTGTTGTACAATTGAATCCATTCAATACATGGACTCCTCTTCATTGTTTTTCCGGAAAAAAAGCATGGAGCATCAGCAGTGTGTGTGGCTAATTTGTTTCATTGCGTTATTGTTAAATGAACAAAATACGAGAAGAACACAGAAGTAAACATTTTAACTACAGATGGACCTATAAAAGTGTGTACATTTTAAAACAATCAAGTCGGGGCGCCCGGTGTGTGATTATATGTTACGAGTTTCAGCAAATATGAGCAAACGCGTAAGTGCATAGGGAAATTGCACGGCATTATCTGTGGCCCAGATATGCGCTAGCAAGCTTGCAAGACTGCGACGAGAAAACAATGTGATGGGCTCTGATTGGTGCATATCACCACATACACACCCACACATACGTCAGTTGTTTCGGTTGGTTGGATCGATTGCATTGTCACAGCAAACAAACCGCTCCGGGGTTCGAATGGAAGCGAGCCGAGAGACCGCCCTTTTCTTGGCGTTGTTCTAGGCTCGCTTGTTTTGTCCCGCATCCGGGTGCAAATGCTGTGTTCACAATACGCTTGCAATACGCTCCCTGTATTGCAACAACTGCTCTAAATGATCCAGGTGTGAACGAACCCTAAGTATACTTAGAGTACATCATACTAAACATGTACTTTGAATTAGTACATGGAAGCACATAAGAAGTGCCAAAAATACATGGCACGTATGCTCTCAGAAAAGTACATATGGATAGAAATATTTATACCAATATACCAAAAATATACTTTATGCACTGGAAGAAGTCTTCAGAGAGGAAGATGAAAAGCTGAGTCGGACCCTGAAGATGAAGAGTGAGCTGTTGCTCTACAGAGGTCTCCCTTCCATCCCATACCTAAGAAGACCCTGCCCTCTGGTGGTGGGGTAAGATGGACACACTCCCCAACCTGTCAGAAAGTGTATTCTCCACACAGGGGCGCCTTAACATGACTTTGGGCCGGTTGCACTATGCATGGCTGCAGTTTTCCCCCTCGTCAAATCTAAAAAAATTTTTTATTTAAGTTTATTTTATTTGTAGTGAAGCAGCAGCAAGGCAGTGAAGGCACACTACCAGACATTTATTTATAGCAAATGGTCCCCTCATTGTATATAAACTATGAGGAAACAATTTCATCTAATTTTTTTATCAACATAACTGTGTTGATATTTCTGGCCAAAGTAATAATAAAAGAAATGTTAATTATTTTCACAACATGGAGAGTAGTATCGATAAGAGTATCGATAATTGTCGGTATTGATAAAATCCTAGTTACAGATTTCTCCAGTCAGAACTCCCGCGGTGCTCTGTCTCCTCATTATACTGACTGTCTATGGTAACGTGGTATGGTATGGTCTCGACTCTCACGTTAGATTCAGGTGATGCCAGGAGAAAGGGTGCTTGCATATCTTTCCCCTCAACTATGTCACACACAAACCCTGTGACACACTTTGCAATTCCCCTTGTAGGCCTACAAATGATCTATCATACCGTCAAGCCAGGGATATTCCTTTTGACTTGAAGCCTGAGTTACTGTAACTGCCGACTGTTGTTGATGTTGCCCTGTGGACTAACGTCTTGATGTTGATTTGGCTCTATGGGTAGCACCGTTTCCTGGAAAGCACGAGACTAGAGGTTCAAAATCAGGTCGAATTTTCACCCAAGGTGTCGCTAGCATGAATGAATGACACCTAACACTAGGCTACATATTGTATGTGAAAGACAAATGGCAATCCCTGCCGCTTATGTTTCCTTAATATAAATGTTTTTTGTCATCCCGAATGTTTATCATCAGGCTAGGCTTATAAATCATGTTGTAGGTAATGCCTGGCCACTTTTCTCCTTTCTCAACATTTATGATAACCCTATGAAAATGCTTTTTGTGCCTTGTTGTAATGTTGCACGCAAAGCAAATATGTAGGATGAAATAACTTTTCTATTAAACTTGTATGGGACCCATAGTAATATTGGGCATATTAATGGACACTGGACACCCTCCATTGTCAGGTATTATTTTTATTGTTTGGTTTATTATTTTGTTCATTCATAATCTGATATATGTTCATTTGCAATAGCAAATGTAATATTTTAGTAGGTTAACTTGTGGTTACAATGAGTAAAGCTCACATAGGCACTTTGGGCTACAGGTCTTTTGGGCAAGGCACAGGAGGGCATGCATGCATCAGTCAGTAGATCTGCCACGTTAGGCTGGTGTGCTTGAGTTTCTGTATTTCCAGGTGAGCAAAAGTGGTGAAAAGATGCATAAAAGTAGCAACACAGATGTATTATGAATGTGTAAGAATAACGGACGATTGGTAATGCAAATATGTTAATTGAAAGACCATGTCGTGTGAAATAGTGCCTCACCTAGTAATTCGCTAATGAGGAAATCAGTTGTATGCCTGCTAGAATACAAGTTGTGTGAGTGTGTAGAATATTGTCAGTGTGAGTGCGTTTTGAGGTTTTATCGTGAAAGCCGATATTTTATGTTTCATGCAAGTATAAGAGTGAACGTGAATGTTTATACCGCCATTGATTCAGCAGACCTAGACAGCCTGCAGTATGCAGTCACGTTAGTCTGATGTGCTTGTGCTTCTGTATTTCCAGAACCAAGTAAAGAAAATAAAGGAAATCAAGAAATTATTTTACACTTGCTAGTTGGCAAAGGATATCAAAAGCAGTGACAAGGGCTGATGGTGTTTAAGGACAAAGCCAGTTGGACCTCACTGGCTTTCCTACGTTCAAATCTTGTCTTTATGTTTGTTGTGGATCCCTCTTGGATTTGCCTGCCTCGTTAAAAACAACATTTCTACGAGAAAGATGTAAATTTTTTAATCAGGCAGTAAAGCCGCGAAAAGTCAGTTAGCATGGGATTAATGAACCTAGCTAATAACGATATCCACCTAAAGCTTTGTTTGGTCGCTGTACAAAGATGTATCCCTTTCTCAGTGGTGTGGGGTTGTGGTACGGAGTCAAGGCACCATCTACTGGGTAATAATGGAATTACCTGGAGGTGCAACTTTGCCCGGGGGGGCGGAATAGTCCCTTTTCACGTGACACCATGACACCAACTTCCTTGAATTTGAATTGAATTGAAATACTTTATTATCCCGTGGGGAAATTCGGTAAATTCCGCTGGACAATAGCAGTCTATGACAACTTCCTCTAACTATGAGCCGCAGTGGTGCCTGAGACATGGAGACATGGAGACATGGAGACGTCAGTCTCCCCGGCTACTTCCGTCACCAGCCCCTGTAAACACATGCAGACCCGAGTGCCCCAAAATGAACGGAGTGGGATGTGAAATTGCTTGTACCAGTAAAAGCAGAGGCTTTTTTTTATTGAGCAACATACATGCAATGTTTAGGGTCTTAGAAATGTATTAACATTTTAAACTTGGAATATCATTCAGTGGATCTTCTTTAAAAACTGATTTTTGTGATCTATAGGGTGCATATCTAGCCCTATTTCTTGCTTACCCGTGATGTTGTTGATTGTCCTTTTCTCAGCACAGTCCATGCTATTCCTCATACTAGCTCCGGATAGTTAGCCACAAACTAATACAAAGTCAATGGGGTCACGCTCCTGTCAGGTACAAGCTGACTGAGGCTCACTGATATTTACTCCACAGTGCACACAAAGTAGATTTCAGCCAACCTCAGTCAGTACAGTACAGACAGGAGCATGACCCCATTGACTTTGTATTGGTGTGTGGCTACCTATCCGAAGCTAGTATGAGGAACAGCATGGATTGTGCTGAGAAAGGACTCTACTGATCAACACCATCATTGGTAAGCAAGAAATAGGGCTAGGGTTCCAAAAATCAGAACTATCCCTTTAAACTTTTTTGATGACTTACAGACAACGAGGGTAAGCTAGGCTAGCTATTTGACTAGTTTTGACATCAAAATGAGAACATATTTTATTTACAATATTGAAATTGATATTCCAGATATTTAAGCGGTTGATTATTGAATGACAGTTTCGTCGATGATGTGTTGTTTTCTGTGAGGACATCGCCCTCTTTTCATTTTCCTGGCTGATTGCCCTCCTCCTGGCTGATTGCCCTCCTCCTGTACTCTAAGCTCTTTGGTGGTGCCTCACTTGTTCCCTGAGTCACCTCTCAAAAATATATCAGATGCATGTGTCTAGCTGGAGGACTGGCACTTGGATTGCCAACCCTTCAGGTTTGGCCCGGACACTCCGGTAATCGGTGTTGTGGAACCGAGGTCGATCATTGATGCACGTGAACAGATCTCAAGTGTTACTACACATTTATTAGTCAAACAATAAGGTCAAATACAAGATAGAAAGGGTAAAAACCCCGACATCAGCCTCCGTCTCTGACGAAAGGAGGGAATCCAAATCCGGAGATTTTCTGTTTACTTGTTTTAAGAGTGAAATATCAATACTTGCGACGATTTAAGAGACCAGTCACAGCTGTAGAAGTCAAATTGGATGCGGTGAATTATCGACTGCGACGTTATGGTTTGTGGTTAATGACCGGAGTGCGCATCTGTCAGACAGTTATTCCAGAGATGATTGGACACGCGTGCAGGCAGAGGGGCGGAGCTAAATTCTGAAGCGTCTTGCTCCATTCACGGCAGGAATGAAATGTAGGACAATCACATTTTTCATAGTAAGGTGTGCATTGTGGAACAGAACAGAATGGTGCTTTTGCAACGTGTAAATCTGTTTGTATGTAAAGAGGGAGAGAGAGAGAGAGAGAGTGAGAGACTTGCCCACCCACATGCACCAGGTTACACAGAACTACAGAAGGTCTGTAAATTATATAAAATAGAGAATACTGAAAAGAGAGCTTAATGCAATCGGCTGATTCTCCCCACCACCAGTGCTTTTAAAGTAACCTTATATTTTCATCCATCTGTCATTTCCATGTGCAGTCATCAACACCGGAGCCGATACGATTTTGTTTTCCAATAATGAAGGACATTGGGGTTTTGTTTTGCCAAAATTGCAAGAAACAGTATATACCTGACCAAGAAAAATACTGCACAGATAACTCTCATAACAGAAAAGTACTGACAGATAACTCTCATAACAGAAAAATACTGCACAGATAACTCTCATAACAGAAAAATACTGCACAGATAACTCTCATAACAGAAAAATACTGCACAGATAACTCTCATAACAGAAAAGTACTGACAGATAACTCTCATAACAGAAAAATACTGCACAGATAACTCTCATAACAGAAAAATACTGCACAGATAACTCTCATAACAGAAAAGTACTGACAGATAACTCTCATAACAGAAAAATACTGCACAGATAACTCTCATAACAGAAATGGTGTGTCTGCAATATTATTCTATGGTCCAAACTAAATCCTGTTTGAGCTTCTCCCTCTCATTCATCAATTCAATTGTTTTATGCCTCCCTCAAATGCTTCTCCTGTTCGTGTGCTGTGGGGAAGTCTATGCAACCACCTCAGTCGTACAGTAACAAATTTGCTCTGAATATTCATGACCCCTTGAGGGAGAAACCTGTTGATTTTCGGTGACCCCGTGAGCACCACCATTATGGGTTTACAGTATAGCACACATGCATGAGTGAGTGTGTGTGTGTGTATGTGTGTGTGTGTGTCTGTGTCGGTGGGCATAATGCCAGGGCTTTGCCCAGACTGGCCCTCCATAACTGCTACCACAGCCTAGCGTGTAGCAAGATGTAAGAATGCAGGGGCAGACTGGACGGCATGCTTGGGCATTAAGGGAAGTATAGTGTGGTTAGGCTAATCCAAAATGGCCTCTACACACACAAGGCCAAAGGTATTATCCACATGTCACTATGATGCTTGAACAAACATCTGCCCCTGAGGAAACTACTATGTATTGCTGTTGTGACATTTCGTATACATTGCTCCTAATTTCAAATGCTTTCAAATATGAACAATAAGATTTGAATTTGCATTCTTACTTGGATAT
>OMKL01086813.1:0-10929 GCA_900302295.1 Parasudis fraserbrunneri | reverse complement strand
CAGGGTTTCATACTTTCATTCGCCAATTTCTCATTGGAAATGACACGTTCATTTCTAATTTTGTCCATTGCCTCTATGAAGCCAAACTCAATATTAGGGTTGGGTGATAGGACGAATACATCGGGGAGTGTTGAAATTCCCATGCCAATTTTTTGACGATTTAATTTTGGTAATTTAATATGTAAAAATGCCCCTTCCTTGCACATGGTTTTACTGATCCTTTCACAGGCACTGTTTTGACGAGCGTCAAAGAGCTAACGTTATCGTTGCGGTAGAAAAAAGAAAAAGTGTGTTCACTTATGAGGTCAAGCTAGGAGTCTCTGTCAAGCAGCTCCTTGCTTGCTACGCAACCGTTTACTGGATTAATGACGGCAAATGATTCTACAAGGTCCTGGAGAGGTTTTAGCTACTTTCCATTTGTTAGCTTACTAACGTGTCTAGTCCTCGCACTGCTACTAGTAATGGAGCAGAGACTCTGTGGCCTGAGAGAGAGAGAGGGAGGGGGGGGGGCAGGCTGCTGGCACTATAGGTTGGTGGCTGGCACACGCACATATATAAACAAATACATTGTGGATCGCCAAATTATGTGATGAGGATTGGTTGACAGAAGGATGTGCACTATCGCCCGACCCTGCTCAATATAACTGTCTTGGTAATTCCTCTTTTTCTTTTTGAGAAATTCAGCATTCTCTTCTCCCTGACGCTTGGCCATTTTTCATATATACAAATTCTTACACCCTTAAAATCAAGAAGGCTTCGCAACCCCCTGTGAAGCTTTGGCGACCCCTTGTTTGGGTCGGGACCCCAGGTTGGGAACCACTGATTTACAGAATAGTAATCAACTAATCCTAAAGGAATAGCCTAGCTAAATGAGCAGATACTGTATATTATCATGAAAATATTGCCACATATAGGCTCATGTTATCTTAAGATGACTTCTTCCAACAACAAAAGCAGTTTTCTTAGAAACATTTCTAAACATCATTGTATTCAAGTACCACCATCATCTAAGCCTACTGATGGACTGAAGGATGGTATCCACAGCAACAAGAGTCATCGGGTCCCCCAGCAAGGTGGATGCTTCAATCCGCAGAAGAAGGGTGCTTATTATCTCCGCCAGACCTGGGGAGATAATGTGTTTGGTCATGTCTGTGTGTGAGTCTGTATGTCTATCTGTCCACAGCTAATCTCGCATGCTACTGGGCCGATCAGTGTAATATTTCTTGTGCACATGACTGTGCGATGAAGGACCTCTTGTGGTTGCAGTGAATCAAAACCTTTGGAAAACCTGTTCTATTTGCATTCATTTCCATCGTTGTTGTCCATTCAAATGGATAATCAGCAGGCAATAAAGTTACACTTTTTGAATGCCAGAGGGTGATAGCATGCTACACAGGTTCGGTGGTCAGAGCTCCATGGAGGTATCAGCTCTCTGTGTCTGGCACCTCCACTTTTTTCCCAAGTTAATCCATCAATTCATTAATGAATACATCAATATCATGCTGTCAGAACAGTCTTATATTTACAGGTGAAGTATTTAACTAGTACCCGGGGATGTGCGCACCACAATTATGTGCAGACTGGATGTGTTAGCTAGCTAGTGTTTCAGTCACTCCTCTAATAAAACGTGACGTGCAGACTTCCGTTTTTCAGTTTGAGAGAGCAGTGATTATTTTTTCCAGCAAATCTGTTAATTACAACAACATTGTGTAAGCTAGGGGGACAATTTAGATAAGTCAATTAAGACTTCCGCTCAGGAATTTTAAAAATCAGTCAAAGTCCTCAAGTCAAAGTCTATTAGATAATATTCCTTATTAATGTAACGTTACCTAAGTATAAAGTTACACCTTTTGAACCCAAGAGGGTGATCCTGGTGATCAGATGCAGCTCTAGTCTTTCATGGCTTTAGGTAGAAGTTTACATTCCAGTTGACAAAAATACTAGCTGATGCATTATCTGGCTGTATTAGGACCGAATGAGTGGACAGGGGAAACCGAATAGATTGCTATTATTGGTATTAACGGATGCTGCCTGGCGGAGATTTGCACTCTACTGAGCACACACTTCTAGTTACCTATCTATTTATTATTCTATATCTATGGGCAGACATGAGATGCAGATGGGCAACTTGATTGCAGGGCAATAATATAATATTATTAACAGAAGCCTCAGGACCAAGACCAACAGGTCTAAAGACAGCTTCTTCATCTCGGCTGTTAGACTGCTGAACACGAAGATCTCCAAGATCTCATAGCGTTTTGTTGTATTGTAACTGTACTGTATAATGATAATGAAGTGAATCTAATCTAATCTGACTAACTGATATAACACAATAGTGATTTTACCTATAACCAGTTCGTGAATGCTTTTACATTTGCTGTTCTTGGCTGTTCTAAACAGTGGTGTCTGGTAGGACATTCTCTGGAAAATCATCCGACACACAGAAAGTGATGTATTTTACATTACCAACAGTAACAGCAGTTTGTTTCAAATGAATAGAAGACTAACTCAGTAGTTAGCATGAATTTTGAAGATGGAAAGCAAGTCAGTACACTGAAAAAACGCAACAGCAATGATCAGATGTTGCCAAAACAAACAAAAATTAGGATCTTGCGGATTACCACTTTAAGTGCATATCGGCTACAACTATGAAGATGTGTAGTGCTGAAACACATCAGTACACCATAAAGAATCTCCAAGCGTTTAATCTTCTCAAAAAGTTGTGCCTTGGCTATTTTTTAGAGAATGGTCCATTCTCTATTATGGTTATTTATTTTTCACTTTCAACTACACAGATTCTTAACACTGCACTGCCACAGAGGTAGCAGGCTCAAATTTGCATTAGTGATAAACAACTCCAAAGTTGCAGGCAGGAAAGTGGAGCAGTGACCCCCCCTAGCAAGGTGAACAAGTTCATCCTGACTCCTACCTCGCCTCAATAGCTCAGGATGGAGGGGGAAGAGGGACTCGACGAGCCTTTCAGCCACAGCCAAGGTTTTGATGTCCTGAGCCAAACACTGCTGCTTACTAAAGATAGAACGCTCTTATCAATTAGTGGCTGGAGACGCCCCCACTCTCTGCACCTTGGTCAGATAACTCGCCCTTGTGCTGGGCGATTGGATTCCCTCCTCCCCCTCCCCCCCATTTGTCTGCCCCTCCTCCTGTCCTTCACAGTTTGGCACAAACATTCTGCTTTCTCTCTGCTCGCTCTTGTTCTCTCTCTCTCTCTCAGTCTAGGGGTAATATGGCCTTGATGGAGAAACAGAAGAATGGAGGCTCGAGCCCGTCTGGCTATATGTTTGTTGTTATACGTTACTCCCATTCAGAGAAACTATTCATGAGCTGGGAAAGGAGAGATACATTATTTTGATATGGTATTATGCTGAACCTGGTGAGGTTAACTGGCATTTCGTGTCAGATGTAGTAGTTTTCGGTTTCTGAGTCTGTTGAGCTGTATATCATACACTGACTCCCTTTCTTGTATGCATCTACCCACTTTACCTTGATGCACAAGTAATAGAAAAGTTGTCTCGCTTTATTCCATGCAAATCCAGACGTGTAGTCTAAATATTTTAGGGGATACATCGCATAGATTTCTTTTCCCACTAAAGATACATCCATTGAGGGAGCTCTGCAGAGTTGGAATAACAAGTCCTCGGAGAATTATGTTTTCATGTTCTCTTGCTGCTTTAATAAATGTCGGAGCCTGTAGTGTTAGTAAGTCGGCTCAGCTGTGGCTCTGTTCATCCAAAACCCAACCTTTATCACGAGCACAAATTCAATCCACCGTCGTAAAAGATTTATGAGATCATGCAAGTTTTACGCCACTGAGAGCGCTAATGGCTTTTAGTGCAGAGGCCCCAAGGACTCATTGTGCATGCAAAACCAAAAAAGCACAGAGCAGCACTTAAGCCTGCCAGAATGTCAGGGTTTCTGTTGAAAAAAGCTGCAGGTCGCTTCGGATATCGGTTCGAACCGGTGGCCTTTTCGTATGAGAAAAAGTTATGGTCTTGAACACTCAGCACATCCTTCAGCTTAAGTTGCTCGACTGGTCCTTCATATGACAGCTTTATCTATCACAGAATTCTGTAGGTAATTCTCACTGGTCTGAAATGACATTTATTCATCTAAATAAATAATATTTGTTTTTAATAATGAATGTCGAATATATTTCATCCAGAGATGTGGACCCTTGATCCATGGGGGGGGTTACCAGCAGCACAACAGTCATACAGGTTCGTATTCACCCATTTCCACAGCTTCTCCTCTGTGAAGAGAGTGAGCGAATGCCGCTTTGGAAACTGATGTATGTTAAAGGGTGGGTGAGCGAATGCCGCCTCGGCAGTTGATATATGCTGCTGCTGACCTGCTGTCTGTTCTGTCTGAACATTCATCCCTTTTACCAAAGGGAGGAATTCCATCTGCAGCAAGTGATCTGCCATCAGCTCCAGGAGGTTGATGTGACACAGAGATGGTGGTGGCCATGTCCCTCCTACGGCTTGGGAGAGGCAAGTGCCTCCTCAGCTCTTAGGATAATTATCCCTGTTTGCTGACACAAACGCTGATGTCCTGCCCATTGGAACCCCTTCTCTGATCATGTTTACCCAGTATGCTAGGTTCAGTGGGACTGTCAGTCTTTTCCATTTCTGGTGAGCCAGATTTAATTTCTGACGTCTGAACCATGGATGGAGATGATTCATATGGAGCAAGGCCAGACAGCCACTACAGCGTGGGCTGCTGCCATAGTGCCCAAAAGACACACGACTGTTAGAGCCTTGACTGTTGCTCCAGGGCGTACTATCTCTAGTATCACGTGTAGCAATGCCTGCCTGGGTTCTGTGAGTCTCGCTCTCATGATGAATGAGACGAGGTGCACAACCAAGCATTCGTTCTGCTGTCTCGGCCGCAGGGTGCTTTTCTTCCAGCATACCACAAATCCTAATCTGGTGACGTGACTCTCTAGAATGACATGGTGCGCCAGAACTTGATCCTCTGATGATCCCAGCAGTCCAGGCTGTAGAATACTTTGATTCCATAACAATGGAGCAGTTCCAGAGTTGTCTGCACCAGTTTGGAAATGCCTTGTGGACCAGAGAGTAGCCAAATGGAATTCTGCTGGTAAGCCTCTATTCTGAGTTTATGACACTTTGACGCACTCACCCAGTCGACTTTGCCACCTGCCAGATGGCTGTCATGGTGGTCTAGCAGTGCCTTTGCCTTATGAAGCCTTTTCATTGCCGGACCCACTCTCTGCTTCACTGACAACTACTTCCTTTTGTGCATTATCATCTGGCTTTGGCTGGTCAAGGGTAACTTGCACCACTGTAGAAATGTTGGGCCGCTGGTCGGCGTTGCAAAGGAAGTTGCTCAGGATGTTGTGGTGGACCGCTCTCATCTGCTGTGACAGTCTGAAGCAGTGATTACAGAACTTCGGATCTTCTACGCCGCACCGGGCAAGGGCATGAACTGTGCAACGGCCGTGGCTGTCAGTTGGATCCAGTAAGCCATCCGCTTTTCCACTCTGTGCATTTCGCATTTCTACTCTGTGTATGGTAGACATCGTTATAGGTTTGCTGAATGACATGAATCAAAGATTGAGGGAAGGGGTATAGCCACGATGGTGTGGTTTTATGGAAATTTTGCTACACCATCCTGGTATACAATTAGCTGGATGTACGATAGACAGGTGTTCAGGTGACCGATGCTGTTCAGGATATTACTCTTAGTGCTTGCTTTGAAGCGAAGCACTAATGAAATATAACAGTCTTCAGTTTATCTTAAGTGAAGTTGGTCCTTCAAGAGCACTCCAAGAGTGACATAGCTGGTAACCCTCTATTCCATACCAACACATGATATTAATACTGAGGAAATGTTACTTGCCATTCAATAATACATTGAGGAGTGTTTGTAATGAGATGCAGACAGGAGCTGGATATCTTTTCTAAAATGATGCAAGTCAGACATGCCTCAGTAGAACCTGAAGGCCTCAATAAATCAACCACCATCTTCTGCCACAAAACTGTCACCTGATTAAGGACAGGCAACTGTAGAGACAGCAGGTGTAAGTGTATTGGCCAGGGCTGCTGGTGGTGGCAGGGGCATATGGAGGGTAGAATATGAAAAGAAAATGGAAGGGGCAGAAATACACATGAAGAAAAAAGGATGGTAGCAAAAAAGAGAAGTGAGGGTGGGTAGGGAGGAGGAGCTAATATTCCCTGTTCCCCAGTAACCTGTAAGTGCTGAGCGAAGTAGTATGCATGTCTAGTTTGAGACATGGGCATGGACTGAAATGCCACTACTTGCTATTAATAATGCAACATATTGCAATGGCACAAAAATAACAGTGGGGAAATGAAATGGTATCGGAGCTGACAACATAGTTGCGTTTGAATGTGGTTGGTTTGTATCATACGTAATCCTTTTGAGAGGCTCCAGTGACATTTTCTAGACAGCATGGTCCCCCCCCCTTTCCTCCTCTACATGAATTTGTTGTCAACTGTATTTACATTCACTTTGCTGTGCTTGTCTACCAGAAAAAAAGGAGGTAGCATAGAAGTGAAGGCAAGAATAGTAGACAACATGTATGCAAGCACTTTTATGACACCGCATACAGCATCATCTGCATTGCAGTAGACTAAAGGCATCAAACTTTAGTCATTAGGTATTTGGATTCCTATTTAACAGTTCATTTGGATAGATTGAATGCATTTCTCTGTCCAAAAACAATACCTATAAATTCCTGTTAAAGGGTGGTGGTGGTTTAATGACCAAGGATGATTTATTTTTACAGTTGATTGCATCATCTTTCCTTAATGCTCACTGAAGCTGTAACAGCAAGCTGTTTTTCTCAACAGTATTCACCTCAACTTTGTTTTGAAGTGATTTGTTCATTGTGATTGTACTGACTTTCTTGGCTATTTATTTATTTATTTATTTATTAATTACTTACTTTGGTGAAATACTTCATGGAACTTGTGCGTCCTTCTTAACCAAAACCAAACTTAAATCAAATAAAACATTTATTTTGACATTTTGTTGACAGACTATGCAAATAAATAAATAAATAAATAAATAAAATAGCAAATACTTCCAAATGAAGTGCAATAATGTCAATTAAAGATTGTGGATTCTGAATGTTAGCAACTGCATATACATGTATTGGTTTATTGTTGAAAAAAGAATATATAACACAGAAAGGTGCGCTCAGTAGAGTGCAAACCTCCACCAGGTGGCTGCCACCCATTTCTTCTTAATTAGTTAGTTAGAACCTTTATTTAACCAGGCAAGTTGACAAAGAACACATTCTTATTTACAGCAACGGCCTTGGGGAGTAATTGCAGGGGGAGGGAGGTTTCCATTGATATCAGCCAATTAAGGGGGAGGGATGATTAAGAGGCCTTAATGTCAGAGACCTGATTGGGAATTTGGCCAGGAACGTCGGGGAACCCCTTACTCTTTGTGATAGGTGCCCTGGGTTCGACCGAATTCAGTCGGGACATCTCATCCGAAGGATGGCATTCGCAACTTTATGGTGTCCCGAGGACAGAGTGCCCCCTGCTGGACAACAACACTGCTTTCCAACAACGGCCTTGACTGGGGCTTGCACCAGTGATCTTGCCGGATTTCTCTAGTAGCCTACACCTTAGGCGGGGCTTAAGTGTGGGGGGGTGGGGCAAACATAGACCAATGAAAGCAGATCTCCCCACATTATTCCTATGACACTCTTTGCCTTATTCACTTTGCCGCCATATTGGTCAAGTCTGATGTAATGTGAAGTATGGATGTGGAAGTGCCCGTTCACTTCAGTGTTTAAACTTAACTATAAAAATGCCACTTCAAGAACTGAAACAGTCACACTATTACATGATATTACTCTATTACACACTTAAGCATGGTGGCGTGGTTAACCTAGACCAATGAACGTAGTAGTCTGTACTGAGTTCATTGACACCTCCCATAAGTCTCTATGACAAACGGTTCATGAGATATGAAGGGGGGCTTATTTCAATGGACAGTGACGGAAATGAATGCACACATGTTTTTAATGCATAGGTATATCAACAACAATAGGTTCACTATAACATATTGTAAACAGGTGCCAGAGAGCTGATTACAAGTGAACCTGTGTAGTATCGCCCTCTTGCGTTCAAAAGGTGGAGCTTCATACTGAATCTACTGTATTTCAATGGACGATGATATATATATACTTTTTTTTCAACAATAATCCAATTTCAATATTTATTCAATAAATATTAAATATTTGGCTGATATATTTGGTTGATATGCTGTAGCTACAGAGTATTAAATATTAGATTAGATCGTTGTCTTCAGTGGGGTATGATGCTTGGGTGGCCAGTGCACATATGTGTATGAGGAGGGCGGGACTTTCAAATATGTATGAAAGAAAAAGAAAAAATTCCATTCATTAATTTCTTGTGCCTTTGTTCAATGCTTTGAACATGCTTGTAGCATGTCACATATTTAATATTGACTTTCTCTGCCACTCATAAAAGAAAATAGTTTTCGTTGCAGTGTTTATCATTGAGTTGGGAATGGCCACAGTAACTCCTATATTGGCCACTACTCAATTGATGGCAAGAGACAATCAGACAACCAACATACTTATGATGGCCATAAACTCTGCCTTGTTCAGACACATGAGGTAACCTGCCCTACAAATCAGTATAATGACAGATCTGAGAGATGCCGTGTCCTTCGCAGGGCTCCCACCTCTCTCTGTTCCCCTACCATGATTAATATTACCTTCACCCACCCACAACACTGCACACACAAATGCATGCACACAAGTGTACAGTACCCGCATGAATGCATGCACACACACACGACAAGTTACATATTTAATGTACAATATACAACACTCATCATCATCATCATCAACCTTTATTTACACTCAGGAGACCATTGAGGGTAGGCCCTCATTTTCAATGATGCAGAGTTTACATTTGGCAATGATAAAACATAATAAAAACAATAATACTAAAATAAAATCAGTAAAACCATAACACATCCAAACATGATAAAAACAGTAATATACATACAGTACCACAGACAATAAATTAGAACAGCCACAATTTGTGGCCAGGAGGTCCACGATCATGTCCCTAAACTGCCCATAATTTAGCAGTGAATCCATTTTCAGCACATGCTGAAGACCATGCCACGAAGCCGGGGCACTAAAGCAGAAGGCCGACTTACCAAACTCAGACCGTACTCGAGGGACTTTCAACATGAGCCAGTCATTTGAACGAGTTGAATAGCCTCGAAGGTTCTAATCTAGCATCTCTGAGATATAAGGTGGTAGCTTACCGACAATGGCCTTATAGATAAACAAATACCAGTGATTAGTATGCCTCTTCTCCAGAGAAGACCAGCTGATGTTATCATACAGTATGCAATGGTGAGTACCATAACCATCACCAGTAATAAATCTGAGGGCAGAATGATAAACCGTGTCTGAGGGTTTAAGAGTGGAAGGAGCAGCATTTCTATAAATTACATGTCTATAATCCAACACTGATAGGAACACTGCCTCAACAATCCTTTCCCTACTAATCAAATAAATGTTGGCTCTGTTTCTGTACAGGAAGCCAACCTTCTGTCGCAGCCTTGAGGCAAGGCTGTCTACATGATATTTGAATGTAAATGTCTCATCGAGCAACAAGCCAAGGTACTTATGACTCTCTCAATGCTAGAACCACTTACAGTAGAAATCTGCACAGTATTTCTGGCTCTAGAAAAAAGCATGAATTTAGTTTTACTAGCATTAAGAACCAATTTAAGATCAATACGAGCTCCCTGGTGAGAATGAAAAGAAAGCTGCAAGTTTTCATTGGCCAACCGTACATAATCCACAATACAATACACAATAGTATCATCAGCTAGTGGGCTTGACAACCATCCAAGGAAGAAACAATTTCATTCATATAAATTTGCTATACCTTGCTCTGAATCCATACTGGTGTGGATTTGAAAGAAAAAGTTTGAGTTGATTATTTACCAAAGATTCCAGAACTTTCACTAAGCAAGGTAGTTTGGAAATTGGACAGTAATGATTTAAATCATCCCTAATACCTCCTTTGTGCAAAGGAATCACATGGGCTGATTTCCAAATACTAGGAATTCCGCCTGTTGAAATGGAAAGATTAAATATATGCTTAATGGCTCAGTGATAATTAGAACAGACCATTTTAGAAAAGAAAAAAAATCAAAATTATCCTCACCAGTAGAACTCCTGGAATCTAATCTTTTCTCACCACTGCAGGGCATTTATTTCTAAGTTGTCTAAAGGAAAGTCAATGTTGAGGATCTCCTGATCGTCTAGCACGAGACCAGGGATTATTCCTGTCTTTGAACAAAGTTGACAGTTCCTGTGAGAGCCAAGGTACTACTCTATCTTTGTACTTTATACTATGTTTATCAACAAATTCAATAATGAAATAAAATAATAGTTTCTGTGAAAAGCTCCCAGAGATCATTGACCACCAAAATGTGATCAGTTCATCCATGGACATTTGTGCCAAATTTAAAAAAATTCCATCAAGGCGTAATAAAATGTTAGTATTGTATGATTATGCATATGTATATATATATATGTATATATATATATGGGCCATTCTACCGAATTCATGCAAATTGCTGTCCCACAATAAAAAAACTATTTAACAAAACAATTAAGAATTCAGACCTTAGATATTTACTAAGATTATGTTATGATCTAGTTAAACACAAGACTGTAACAAGATAGTAATTAAGCTCAATATATACAAAATCATCATTTATACTACCTTCCTAGGTACTTTCTATTGGGAAGTAGTTGTCCCAATCTCTAAGCCCTAAATTTCAATCCATGAAAATAATACTTAAAGAATTTTGTCATTTTTTCCAATGGTGTATTTCAAAATATATGTT
>OMKL01086812.1:8458-20645 GCA_900302295.1 Parasudis fraserbrunneri | reverse complement strand
ACGGTTAAGGTAGTGGTTAAGGTTAGGGTTAGGCTCAGGTAGTGGTTAAGGTTAGGGTTATGTTCAGGTAGTGGTTAGGGTTAGGCTCAGGTAGTGGTTAGGGTTAGGTTCAGGTAGTGGTTAGAGTTAGGTTAAATTAGTGGTTAAGGTTAGGGTTCGGTTCAGGTAGTGGTTACGGTTAGGGTTAGGCTCAGGTAGTGGTTAAGGTTAGGTTAAGGTAGTGGGTAAGGTTAGGGTTAGGTAGGTTAGTAAAAGTTATGTTAGGCAAGTACAACCAGCTGGTTACGATATTTTGAGCTAAACGTCAATTGTGTGACTTTCATATCATTTCAGTTCAACGTCAATATTTGTCATTTTCAGAATGAACGCATCATATTAGCTGATATATTAATGAGTCACAAAAACATTGAATTAGGACGTTTAAAACATGAGATGCCCTGACATGTCACATTGCGACTACACCCTTGTCAGAAGAAGGGAACATGAAAGTGAAATTAATACTCGAGGAGGCTGCAGCTTGTATGAAATGTATGAAATAATAACATTCTCCATGCAGTGACAATGAGCTAAAGATGAGTAGAAGACATTATGACTGTTTTCTCTCTATACAGTAAGGGTTTCCAAGACATGTCATCATCTTCTATAGAGATACTGTAATCATTAAAGAATGTGTTCACTTTTCTTTTTAACCCAGGCCCAATTTAATAATAATTTCACTGATTGCTTTAGGATAGAGAAACATGGCACTGTGCTGCATCCTCTCATCAGGCTCCAATCCAATCTAATGGGGCATGTTTGACGATACATGTCCTTTTCCAAAACGGGAAGGTACAATCAGATGTGTCTTCATTATGTCCTACTGAGGAAACGATTGTACACCGTACTGTACATCGTATGAAAAGTTCTAAAGTTTCATAGGTCGGTTACGTATGTAACTGGACAACTTAGATAGCACAAACAAAAAGACAAACGAGGTGAAAACATATCCTCCTTGGTGGCGATAATAAACTCAAAGAACATCTGAGGAGCACTCTGCACATTCTTTAGAGTTATAATGCACAGCCAGTAT
The DNA here is from genome assembly GCA_900302295.1 of Parasudis fraserbrunneri. NCBI lineage: Eukaryota > Metazoa > Chordata > Actinopteri > Aulopiformes > Chlorophthalmidae > Parasudis > Parasudis fraserbrunneri. The sequence continues at coordinate 19,576 of OMKL01086812.1, read as the reverse complement.
GCATTAAACCAATAGAGATGTCATTGAATGAAAATATATCCATAATAACAAATACATTTTCCAAGGGGGGAAATAGTCTACACATCACCACCTAGTAAATAACACTATCATTGCAGTCTCCCAATGTTTTACATGTGTCAGGTGATTGCAGCTTGAATTCCACTGGGAACAGAATGACATCAGGTTAGCAATTTGTGATTTGCTAGAGCTGCATGTTAAATATAATCAGTCAGCATTTACTTGGTAATATGGCATGCCTGTCACATAATTTTTTTTTCCCTGGACGGCAATGTTTTTTTTTTCCACAGGCAAATGCAAAGTGAATACCAATGTCTGTTTTCATCAAGTGGTGATTTTGATGTGTGTTGTGTCAGGTCCATAGTACATTTGCCTTTCACAGCACTTAATTTTTCCCAGCCTCCATGAGATTCTATTGTCCTTGGAAAAGCATTTGAAGAATTATTGCAAGACAAATTCCTGTATTTGATCTTTTACTCACATTGGCAGGGCTAATAAAGGGTTCAAATGGGCAGATTGAATGATACCTACTCCATGCAGACATCCAAATAGCACTCCAATTATTTAATTTATTCATTCATTGAGTAGAGAGGGGGGTAGGAGTGGGTGGCTAATGAGGTTAATTGTCTGCTTGTCTGTTTGAAATATTGCTGTTGTTTGGTTAACAGAATAGGTCACCCACAAAGCTCCTCTCCCCTTGAAGATACACTCTCTGTCCCCTTGCAGCAAACTGGGACTAGAAAAACAAACAAACAGAAAAAAAAAAAGAAAAACAACTGATGTTCAGCACACTCAATATTTTATTGGCAGGAGGCAGCACCAGAGCATGGTCTGCAGCCCAGAACACACAGTAGTCCAGCGGTCCCTGTGGCTACACTGTGCTTCAGGCCCCCTGGACAATGGCAGCCAAAACATCCCCACGGTCTGCTGTTGGAATATAGGCCTGTTTGATTCCACCACCCCAAGAGACTCAACAGTGGCACGAATCACACACACACACACACACACACACACACACACACACACACACACACACACACACACACACACACACACACACACACACACACACACACACACACACACACACACACACACACACACACATAGCAAATGTGCAAACACATAAACACTAACTGCACATGTTTGTAGCGTATTTCTTGTAAGGACATTATGGGGATAAAATGTGTTCACTTTCAACCCCCCTACACACACACACACACACATACGCGCACACACACACACACACACACACACACACGCACAAACTACAGATTTTACCCGTAATCATTCACCATCAGGAATTAGCATGTGAATAATCAGAAATGTAATTGAGAAAGATCCCATAGCCCCCTGCAGAGGAAATCCTATAAAACACTATCAGCTTTCGGGGAAAAACACCCAAACAGTGTGAAGAGGAAATCATTGATCTCCACCTTGTTTCGCCTCCATTAGTTTAATATGAAGTTATTAGAGGCCTAGCTGTCCCTATACTTGCACTGCATTGATCAATGAATTTTAGCCTCATCTCTCTCTCTCTCTCTCTCTCTCTCTCTCTTTCTCTCTCCACCTCCCTGTTTATTGCAGCATTTGGCAAGAACAACACTATTAGGCATTATCAGCCTGCCACCGAGATCGATATGGCTGATAAAATGGGTGAAATGGGGAGTATAGTAGGTACTCAAACATTTCTGAGTCATAAACATGTAAAAGAGGGAATAAAATATGTTTGATGAGCTGGCATTAACCTTCTTGCTATGAGGAAAGGCCCATCTGCATTAATATTATTGCCCAATTCACGTTTTCAAATATAATTCAAGGAAATTAATGCTTTCATGTAAATGCTTGCAGTTGCATACTTGGGTTTTATTTGGGTTTATTGAGTTCAAAAACAAGTCTAGCATAACATTACAGAGGCTTAGCAACCCCCCCCCCCCCTTTCAGATTTACCATTTTGGAATATACTGCTAATGCACGTGTTTGTATGCAAAGATACAGCTCATATCAGGATTATACGCTTTCCTGTTTCAGAACAGTCAGAGGTGACATTCAGTAATATGGTATGATCTTAAGTCAATTCATCCATTCATAACAGTGCAATACTCATATGTTGCCAACATGTGAATTGCCTCGGAATCAGTCAAATGGACCAGCTGAATGAAGAAGGCGAAACAGACTGTTGAAAGCAGAACATCATGTGGTCATGGTCATGGTCAAACTTTTGTTTCAAGTTAATAATTGACAAAAAGGACACTGTGGTATGACATGTGATTTCTTAATCCTACAAGCCTGTGCAGAATTCTAACACGAGTATTACCCTAAAAGATCATTAAGCAAAGACAATCTGTAGCTTCCCTGTTGTGATTGCACTATTGTAAATAGTAGTGTTTCTCTTATTTACCATAAGACCACATTTCCAGTGAATAAATTGCTGCCTGCTGCAAAGAGTATTATTGCACCAGGCCTATTTCAATCAAAAAAGACCAATAGTCTAACAACGCGTAGGTGGCCAGCAATCAATGTATCAAATGGATTCCTCTGAAAATGCTTCCTTCATGGAGGAGCTCTAGCACTGTTTATTTTTTGATTAAATAAAAGTGATGAGAAACCAGCTAGTGTAGTGTCCTAGGTATATCAAGCAAACCAGGTAACATTAGATGATAGCTGAATAAGTAGGACCAAAACTACAAACTAAGTACCATCTCATCTAGCTACAATGATAAATAAAGCAGCTAACAATAAATAAGCTTGCTACCTGCCATACACCTTTGACATCCGAAAAGAATGTCAGTCAATGTTTGCTAAATATTTGAGTTGGCTTTCATGAATTCATCTGAATGCCATGCTAATTATTCCCTTCATTTTACGGTTTGTGAAAGCTTTCGTACAAGACAACAAGACAGACAGACCAACACTGTTACAAACGGCTTCGGACCCATGTTTGAGCACTCAAGATTAAAAACAAATAAGTAAAAAAAAAAAAATATATATATACAAAAACAATCCCTCCAAAAGATAGCAGTAAATCTTCAATACCCTGAAGAACACTAGAAATTCATATTGGACCCGATCAGAGTTGTGGACTTAAGCACAGTGCGTACATCCTCAGACTTAATACAAAATATATGAGGGAGAAGATGTTCATATTCAGACCTTCACTACGCAGGTGCTTATCTCTGATGTTGGGCGGTGCACCAAAAATATTTAAATAGCTTGTCTTCTAGCACCCATCCAGGTTTGTTTCTTGGGGAAGTTCTGGGCAATAGCATTTTCGATTTATGTCTCCATAATCCCCTTTAAAACACACTTGCCTTTAATTGTAAAGAGTTGGCCTGGCCAGGGATTTCTTTCTTTCAGTCGACAGATCATCTGTCACAGATGTCATAAAAGAGTGGATGTGTCAAGATATCAATAATATTTCATCCTGTGTGTGTGTGTGTGTGTGTGTGTGTGTGTGTTTTGAATGTTTAAAACTGTTGTGCAACGGATTTGACAATCAATGGGCTATGGTCCATTCATCATGGAACCCCATTTGACGCTCATAACAGGCTGAGGTAGAATATAGGTGATACGAATAGGCCATATCTTTATAAAATGCTAGCCAATTATTTAATTAACATCCACTCCCATTCAGCCAGCAATCGGATATAAACAGGTCATTATCACTCTCATGACGAACTGAAAAAGAGAAACAGGCCAAAACGCAGATGCTTTTTTTCAACGGATGGAGGGTCTCATTGCGGTCTCCAAGCACAATGAAGCCCTTTATGGTGCAAAATATCTCCGCATGGACAATGCAAAGAAAAAGGCGAGCGTCAGATTTGCCTCTCCAGCTGACCATCCTGGATCAGTTGGTACTAAGAAGTGCAAATCTTAAATAGAACGCTGTGGCCAAGGCCACTGATACTAAATAATAGGCCTACATTCCAATTATATAATGAATTCCATAAGGACGTGTGTAAATAATAGCAGTGATCCAGACAATATGGAAAATGGTCACAAGAAGTTGCAAGTCTGAATATGATTACCTTGAGATACATCTCCATTTAGAGGAAACCCCTCCCCAGGTGTGCAAACTGCTATGAGGGGCTTAATTCCAAGGATACGTCCGAGGTCTGAATGGAGAGTAGTACAGTTTTGGTATTAACTCCACGCTGCGTGCACTTATCTCAAGTCTGAATCAGGCCCATTGTGATTTGGTATCAATACATTTTGATCTTTTTAAAAATCTTTTTATTTGGCGATTCCTGCAAAAATTGGCCATTTCAGCAATTGGATGGCAAGCATTCCTGAAAATGACACACAAAATCCCACTTACTGTCAATGTGCCTAGGCAAGCCATACATCATCTACGTGGCTTCGGTCTCTAGTTCCTGGTTGTAAAGTTTCATGAGGCTGTGATTATCCTAGAGGTCACAGTAGATCATTTTATACAGTGACATCAAGTAAAAAAAAAAAAAAAAAAAAGGAAAGAGTATCACCACATTCAAAGGGCTACTATGGGGATTCACATAGCCTAAACATTAGCCTGCTAGAACCCATGAAAGATGGAGATGTCAGCCGGCACCCCATTAGACTTAAGAGGCTTAACTGATCCAGTGAGTTTAACTATGGCATGTGAGATTCTGTTTAGGTTCTAGGAGGCAATATGAACATTTAGTTCATAGACTAGAATGAAAGAGAAGAACTGCATTTTGTATGAAAGAAAGAACAGTTGGTTATATTACGTTTTCAGGCCACTGACAATGTCTTCAGTTACAACAACCTTTTCATTTTTAGGCTACAAACAATATTTCTGTCAGAGTTGTCAAAGTATTGGTGCATGCTCAGGAAACAAAGATTACATTCTCTCATTTGCCAGGGGATTTAAATCAATATATTTTTGATGCAAAATTATTTAACACGTTAAATAAATGAACATCAAGTCTGGGATTGTTAGTGCACTAGGATCATTCTATTTATGGAAAATAATTTTTTAGATTCTTAAATCACACAAGCTTAAGTCAACTCAATGGATAATCTGCTCAAATATGTTATGGAAAAAGGCCAGCCGAGTCAATCTTAACAAATATCAGGAGGCAGTTAAGGCTGCGAGAGCAAAATACTTTTCTGACCTCATCTCCAACAACTCTCATAATCCCAAGGTCCTATTCAGTACCATTAACTCTGTCATCTGTCCCGCCCCCAGTTCCAGCTTAGATGTGTACCCAACTAAGTGTGAAGAATTAAAACAAATGTAATTAGCAAAGGTGAGGACATAAAAATGAACATTTCCACCTCCACCCGTAACCTAGCTGTCTCACTGGTCTGTTCATCTGACTTGGACTGTCTCCAACCCATCACACTTTTTTGAGATTGTTTACCATGAAATCTGCAACCTGCCCCTTTGATACTGTCCCCACTGCTCTCCTGAAGGATGTCTTTGCCATAGCCGGTCCCAGCATCATCTGTAATCAACAGCTCTCTGGCCACTGACACCATTCCAACCTGCTTCACGCACCCAGTAGTCCACCCCTCCTGAAAAAACCCCCCAAAAACAACTTAGACCCCACCTTGCCTAGTAACTACAGACCAATCTCTAAACTTCCATTCCTGTCAAAGGTTCTTGAAAAGGTAATTCTCTGTCAATTGCTGACCTACTTGCACCAAAATAACATATTGGAAAGATTTGTCAGGTTTTAGGGCTTACCATAGCACAGAGTCTGCCTTACTGAAAGCATCCAATGACCTGCTCCTCTCTATCGACTCCGGTGACTCTGCCGTCCTGATTCCTCTTGACCTCAGTGCAGCGTTCTATACAGTGGATCATGACATTTTAATTGACCATCTCCAGTACTGGGTTGGTGGCACGGCCTTGAACTGGTTCATATCCTACCTCAGCAATCGAAGTTTCTCTGTCAACATAGACAATTTTTCCTCTCCCTCAGCCAGTCTCTCCTGCAGGGTCCCACAGGGTTCACCCAGCTTTATCTCCCCCTGAAACCAAACAACCGGTGCAATCTAAACAGTCTCATGGACTGCCTTGAGGACATAAAGTGTTGGACGGCACAAAACTTCCTGCAGCTAAATGAAAGCAAGTCTGAAGTTGTCCTATTTGGCCCCCCTGACTCCATCAAATTGATTACCAACAGCCTTGGCAACCTGTCCACGCTTGTTAAACCCTATGTCAAAAACCTTGGTGTGATATTTTACTCCGCCTTTAAGTTTGACAAGAAGGTCAATGCAGAAGTAAAAGTCTGGTTCTTCCAGCTCCATACTATTGCCAAAATCAAGAATTTTCTCTCATTTAAAGATCTTGAGAAAGTCATCCATGCCTTCATATCCTCCTGCTGAGACTATTGCAATTTGCCGTGTACTGGGATTAGTTGTCCTTGTCCCGCCTGCAACTGGTCCAGAACGCCACAGCCAGGCTCCTGACAGGTACCTGGAAGAGGGACCATATTAGCCCTATTCTGGCCTTTCTCCACTGGCTACCAGTATGGTTCAGAACTGATATCAAGGTTCTCCTGTTTGTCTTTAAAGCCCTAAATGGGCAGGCTCCTGCATATATCACAGTTCTCTTAACCCCTTATTCCACCTCCAGGTCCCTCAGGTTGTCTGACTTGGGGCTCCTGACTGTCCCGCAATATAACCTAAAGCTCAGGGGTGACTGCGCCTTTGTTGTTGCAGCCCCTAGACTGTGGAACAGCATCCCCCTCTCTATCAGATCAAGTCAAGGCTCAAAACATACTTTTATTCTTTAGCGTTAACATCCCCCTGATGTCGTTTCATTTGTGCCTATGATTGGTTGATTTGTGCCAATGCGCTGTGTGTATTTATGCTTATGTGGGTGTTTTTGTTTTTAGTCTTTCTTTTTGTGATTTTACTTGCATGCTCTGGTTTGTACAGCACTTCCACATGGTCAACATGGGTTGTTTTTAAATGTGCTTTATAAATAAATTTGACTTGACTTGAAGTGAAGAAATGAGTTAGCAAAGAAGACTGATCAAATTGTATTTGTACACTGACGACGTATGCTAATGGGAAGTTTTAACAAGACATGTGCAGTCGGTTACCGACAGCAGGTATATCCCCGAACGGCCCAAATTCTCAATCCACCTTTTGACCATGCCTCTAATGCAAGCCATTGAGGGGTAGTTAATGTTTTTAGTTTTATGAGAATAGCGCCGCCATGAGGCAAGTTTGGTGGAAATCGGACAGTGCATTCACAAGTAACAAATAATTTCCTGTGTAGTGTTGTGTTTTTCCGAAATTTTATTGGATCTGGTGGTCATATGGTTAGGCCTATCAATTATTTAAATTGACACATTTGAAGATGTTAGTCTCCAGATTCCACATGCAAAGCTTGGTGAGAATCAGGGGAACAGGCTAGGGGGAGTAGGGAAAAATGTTTTCCCAATAATTCAAGATGGCGGGAATTCCAATATGGCGGACTTCATAGGTCCTTAAGGCAAAGTTGTTGTGCATGAGTAGATGCATCTACTAACGGATGAAATTGAAGATTCTTCCTCTACAGGTCATGAATGTGCAGAGCAAATTAGATAAGATTCAACAAAAGGTATTCAAGGTACACTAAATCTAGAATTGAAAGTTGGGCCTGATGGTGGCGCTAGAGAAAAGAGCATGGGGTAACCAAAATCAATGGGGTTCATCCTCTAGGGGTCATAAATACGCACTGCAAATTTGAAAAGATTCAAATGAAAGCTATTGGAGTTCTCACGTTCACAATCAAAAATGTTAAGATTTGACTGATGGTGGCGCCAGAGGAAAGGTCATGGGGTCACCTAAAGCAATATGATTCATCCTCTAGGGGTCATAAATGTACACTGCAAATTTGAAAAGATTAAAATGAAAGCTTTTTGAGTTATCATGTTTTACAATCAAAAATGTAAAGTTTGAACTGATGGTGGCGCTAAAGGAAAGGTCATGGGGTCACCAAAATCAATAGGGTTCATGGTGACGGCGGGGGTCAGGAGTAAATCCATAATATCCTTGACACTGTCGTTCGGGGATATAATTGGGCAGTTTGAATAACTCAAGCAAACAGAATTTCCATGAAATCTGGCCTGGAGACATATGTTCTACCAATACATTGAGGCTATGGATGTCCACGCTGAATTTCTAATTCTTTAAGATTATTTTATCAAGCTATATAAATTCATTTGACAAATTGAATGTCCAAATTCTACACACACCATAGCTGCTTTAACTGAATTTGCACCATGGAGGATATGTTTCCATGCATTCCCCAAAATCTAAACTTCATGTCAAAGCTCCATATCATCCTTATGGTGGGTATTGTCTGTATAATCCTTTATCGTGAATAAGATCATACTTTATCAATGCCTGTATTAACTGCTATACAAAACTGCAAATACATTCATCAGTCATGCAAAAAAACATCAAAATCATTTATTCACCTTCATCTAGACAAGCGATGAAAGCTATAGAGTGGGGTGCGTTCAAAAGCGCATGTGGATAATGAACCTAAGTGAGGGGAGACAGAGTCAAGTCAAGTCAAATTTATTTGTACAGCCCAAAATCACAATACATGTCTAAATGGCCTTCACAGGCCCACACAGATTAAACTAGCTAAACTCCCAAGGAAGATACGGAAAAACTCCCACAAGAAAGAAAACCTTAATAGAGAAAAAAGGGAAGAAACCTTACATGGGCAATTCAATGGAAGATCCCCCCAACCAGAACGTGCAACAAATTAGGTAGTAGTAATAGTAATTATAATCTAGAGTATAATAAAAGAGTAATAGTGACGATAAACAAAACAGGGAAAATCATGGAAAGGTATAATAGGTAAGCAAAAACAATGGGGCAAAACAGCGTCTGTGGGGATAGTATCAATGACGTCTGTTCGATAAAAATAAAACAGGCTGTGCACAGAAAATTGGGTTTTTGAAGGGTGATAGTATATACTATTGCCTGGGGTAACACTTTTATTGAGCCACAACAATATATTGATGTTCTGTCTGTTTATATTCAGCAGTTTTGATACAGGGTTAGTAATGTTTGATGGAGTGGAGAGATACTTATTCAGTCCTGATCCCACCTGCTAGTGTGACTAAGGATTTTCTCTGTGTGGTCAACAAACAGAATGATAATGGGAGCGATCCCCAGGTGAGCACACAGTGTAAAAGAGGAAAACGTACTCCATGCGGTGTACAGTATTTGATAAAAGCTTTAAATTGCTCAGCCTGCACTGTGTATATGTACTGAATGTGGACAGTGCCATTTTATGCATGGGCAGTCTGTCTCCTCTGAACAGTCCTCTGAACACACCGGACGGACACCGGTCCGAACGCACAGCAGGGGAACATGATGTTGTAAGATTCCATCAGAGTCGCATAAACAGTAGCAATTCCCAGTTCAGCCACCGCATCAGGCTTGGTTTAAAAGTATGAAAAGTAACAGTTCCTTCAGGGAACCTTTAGGGTTCTTTACATTGAAACCGATGATCAGCCTACAGTCGCCAACAATTCTAAGTAGATGAATGCACTCAGTAGAGTGCAGACCTCCGCCAAGGCTGAACAATTTCCCCACTTTACCGTTACTTTCACACTCAACATTTGACTGGGTAGATGACAGAAATGAGAATTGCCTGTACTGCCAGTCTTAAAAGACCCAAGCTGTAACTCCATGTTTTATGTCTACAACATCTAAAAGATGCATTTAAAGAGCAGCAATGGCCAATTAATTTCCTTGTTGAGCTGCCTGGTGAGATCAGTTTGATGATGCTCTCCCCAAAACGGTTTGAAGCACGTTCTCAATGAATGTGCAGGCATGAGTACAGTGCAGGCTTTTTTCTAACATGTTGTAGTACCCCCTAAACAAAATAAATGTCCCCAAAATGGCCGTTGTTCCCCATTGAAGATGTTGGTCTCTAGATGCCACACAGTAAACCCAACAGCCCACAAGGAGTAGGAAAAAAGGGATTTGCAAGAGAATCTAAATGGCAGAAAATTCAATATGGCAGACATCATAGGTTCTTATGGCAAATGTGTTGTCCATGAGGATCCAAAACTCTAAATATTTGTGAGTGTATGACTAACGGGTCAGGAGATGCACTCATTTGAAGATTTAAGGTTTGGCCTGATGATGGCACTAGAGAAAAGCTCATGAGGTCACCAAAATCAATAGGCTTCTTCCACTAGGGGTCATGAATATTCACAGCAAATTTTGTGACTATGTCTAATGGGTCAGGAGATGCGCTCTAACAAACAATCAGACAAACAAATGGAGGTGAAAACATAACCTCCTTGGTGGACGTAATGAAGACAGATGAGTCCCTCCAGGATTTAATGATTCTGCAATTGCAATAATTAACACAAATTCAACCAAACCCTGCAAAATTCAGAGATGAAAGTGGTCAAAGGAAAAAAAATCTGAAGTTGAGTGTAGCCATCCATTCACACGGAATACATTTTTGACATCATTGTCAATATCTTTAGCTTTCCAACAACTAAGTTGCCATGTTTTAAAACAAACATCCATCGCTGCAGTTGAGGGCATCAGCTCTCATCAGCTGGACTTCCCACAGTGATTGACATCAAGACTGAGATGGGACGTTTTTATGGAAGCAGGCATTACTTTTATGAACATCTAATTATCTACGCATTTCATATAGTCTAACGTTATGCTTAATATTGTGTGTTTACAGTCTATGCTTATGCATATTGTGCCATGGCAGGGAACTACTTTGAAGTTGGTGGCAGGAACAAAAGTGCTTGATTTAATATTGTCATGGAAAAGAGTTGGTGAATGCGAGAAGGACAAAGAGATGGGGATGCAGGCCTGTGTGTGTGTGTGTGTGTGTGTGTGTGTGTAATTTTGTCCATTAAACTGCATTTGGGGTGAAGTGACATTTTACAGGAGGCTTATATTTTGTTTACTAGCCTAATTTTAAGAGCCACATTGCTAACACTAAATTGCTGTATGTTGTAATTTTGTCACGCCTTCACAACGAAAATGCACTGATGCTGGTGATCTGAGCTGCAATGCTATGCTACTTTTGGCTAGTGATTTTTCCTTTTTCTTTAATTGCCATTTCGAAAAAAAAAAAAAAAAAAAAACCCTGCCTTATCAGAG